>JAVSCE010019978.1:0-101138 GCA_032199065.1 Smutsia gigantea | reverse complement strand
TTTTAATTTCTTCACATTGCCTTCCAACCTTTATTCAGACCATTTTTACTTCATTGGAATCAGAATGGCTTTCCTTGTGTCACTCTTTTTCCAAAACATTTCATTATTTAATTTTTACTTGAAGTCATTTAATAAATAAAGTTGTTCATGACCTTTATGTTTATGATTTCTAATGGGTCCATACTATTCTATCTAGTGAGTCCATCCAGTAACTTATAGAAACTCAACTCTTGTAGAAACTATACCATATTATGTCCTATTATATTCCACAAAACCACTAAATGTTCACTATGTAACATTTGAGCACCACCACGATAGGATAAGGTAAGTATCAATTTTAACTCATTTTACAGATAAGGAAACTGAGGCTCAGATTATTTTAAAAACCTGCCCAAATTCATACAGCTAGTGTTTCAGTTATCTATTGTTGTGTAACAAATTGCCCCAAAATGTGGTGACTGAAGGCAACAATGACCATCTGTTTGTTCATGATCCCACAGTGAGGCCAGGGCTTGGTGGGGCTGGCTCGTCTCTGCTCCATGTAGCACTGACTGAGGTAGCTTTTCCCTGGGGCTGGAGGATCCAAGGTGGGTTTGTTCAGTTGCCTGGTGCCTTAGCAGGGGAGGCTGAAATGGCTGGGGGCTGGCTGGTTGCTTTCTTTGTGGTTTCTTATCCTCCAGGGCCTCTTCCTTTCCACTGGTCTGTGTAGCAGGTTAGCTGGACTTCTTTATGTGGTGCCAGGCTTCCTGGAGAACAAAAGCAGAAGCTTCCAGGGTCCTAAGGCCTAGACCCAGAACGGGCACAACACCCTGTCTGTTGCATTCTCTTGGTCAAGGCAAGTCACAATGCCAGTCCAAAATCAATGGGAGGAAAACAGACACCCTTGCAGAGGAGTCACTGCATGGGGGATGGGCAGTACTTTTGGCCACCATCTTAATAGCCCACAGAGCAGGGGTCCAAATTCAGCCTCCCACCCCCATGAATGAATGTTTTTGCGCATTTAACTGGATAAGGTGAATATCAAATTTAACCCATTTTTCCTCTTTTCACTCACTTTTTGGATGAATTCCCAGGAACAGGGACACCTGGCCAAAGGGTAAGCATATTTTTGGGTTCTATGCTGAGACAAGTCAGGATCTGCAGAGCAAAGTGATCTCACCAGCTTCTCCTCAAGCATATTGCTCAAGCCTGTCCCCCTTTCTCTTCATAGGCTTAATTTTGTTCATTCTCTTTTTGCACCTACTTTAACAGAGGAAATCTTGGCTCTTGCTATGGAGAACCTCCTCAGGACTCCTGGGTGATAAAAAAGTCAGCAAAGAGTTGTGATGATCATCTGCTCCTAAGCTATGCAGGACTGTGTTCCCTGTGGGGCAGGGGCAGGTGGGAAGAGTAATTTGCTGACTTTGACTTTCTACAGAACTTGGTATATAGTGGAAAGAACATGGCTTACACGTGCCAGAGTTTAGTCCCCCTTCTGAAATGTGACCATGTATCTTTGTTGTTGTCCCTGTTACCCCATGTTGTGTCCAGTCCAGGGCAAAACCTCACAATTTGGACAATAAATAGGATACTTACCCTACTGCCATAGGAACTAGAAACTTGGGTAAGTCATTTCTCTCTCCTGAGCTTCAGCTTCCTCATCTGCACAATAGGCCTGGCTACCAGCTCCAGAGACGTGGGTCACTCTTCATTTAACAGCATCCTTCCATTTGGCACAAACTGTCATAGGCTCTGGGGGATACTGTGGGTAACAAGACAGTATTCCTGCTCTCCTGCCTTGCTTGTCTTACAAGAAAGATAATTCCAGAGATTTAATTTAGATCAGATGGTCAGGAAGGGCCTCCTGAGAAGGTGAGATTTTGGTTGAGGCATGAAGACCAAGAGCAGAGTGCAAGGGGAGGTGAAGGAAGAGCGCTCCAGATCATGGGGCAGCAAGTGAAAAGACCCTGAGGCAGAGACAACTCCTTGTAAGGAATAGAATGGGGCTCATGAATGGGTCATATTCTATTATTGTAAGGAGTTCCGACAGCAATTATCCTACCAGAGGGTTTTTAAATACTTTCAACATCATTTAATTTAAATGATCTTCAAATAATTCCAAAAAGTTCAGAGAAGTGGGGCAGAGAAGTATTACTAATCTTGCTTTATGAGGAAAAGTATTGTTATGGATTGTCTTTGCATATTTTTCCAAATGGTCCCACTATACCTCTATGTCTAATTTCATGCATTACCATTATCTTTTATTGTTTTGATGATGAAAATCTTCTGGGAACTAGACACATCTTTATACATCTCTTTCTGTTATATTTAATTCCATGGTTAAGTCCTCACTTTTGCTGCTTTTGCACATATATTCATAGGAGATATCGTTCTGTACCTCTCTTTTCTTTGATGTCTTCATCGTTTGGAATCAGAGTGAGACTGCCCTCGTAGAGGTGTTCCCTCCTCTTCTATTCTTTGGAACAGTTTGTGAAGAACTGGTATAGATTCTTCTTTAAATGTTTGGTAGAATTTAGCAGTTAAACCATCTGGACCTTGGATTTCCTGTGTGGGTAGTTTTGTAAAAAATTATTATTACTAATTCAGTCTCTTTGTTTCAGATCTATTTAAATAGTCTATTTCTCATTGAATTAGTTTTAGTAGTTTGTGTCTGTCCAGGAACTTGACCGTTTCACTTGAGCTATTTTTTGGCATACAGTTATTGATAGCTTATAATCTCTTCTATTTCTGTAAATTAATAATGTCCCTTCCTTCATTCTTTTTCTAGTAATTTGAATCTCTTCTTTTCTGTCCTGGTCAATCTAGCTAGAGTTCTGTCAATTTTGTTGATCTTTTCAAAGAACCAACTATTGGTTTTGATGATTTTCTTCTATTGTCTTATTTTCTTAATCTTGGCTCTAATCTTTTTTAATTCCTTCCTTCTGCTTGCTTTAGGCTTAGTTTGTTCTTTATTTTCCACTGCCTTACGTTCAAGGGTTGGATTATTGATTTGCAATCTTCTATTTTAATATAGGCATTTAACACTATAAATTTTCCTTTCTTGTGTGCACTGTTGTTTAACTTCAGGAGTCTGGGGTCTGCCACACCCTCCCCACCCACACTAAAGAGGCTGGAGTGAAGTAACCAGGTGTACAGTCAGGAGCCTTCACTAGGTCCTGCTATTGGCACTTACTAGGTAACCTTGGGTAAATCCCTGCCCTTCTTGGGTCTTAGCTGTTTGTTATCTATAAAATGAAGGAGCTGGCCCACAGCATCTCCAGGTGCCTTCTAGTCTAACTGGCTTGGAAAGCAGGCTCACTTCTGTCTTATCTCTGTGTGCCTTTGTAGTAGACATCTGTTGTTTCTGCCCAACTCAGCGCCTCTTCCTCTCCTATGGCAAAGGCACCCGATTTCCCTTTGGAGAGACACCCCTCCCCATATAATATGTAGACCTTTTTTTTGTGCCACAGACCCCTCTGGCTGTCTGTAGAAGCCCTCCTCAGATTGATGTTTTTAAATGCATAATACGAGCTACGTATGGTTTCAAATAAGTCAATTATATTGAAATTTTTCATGAATACTTCTTTATTAACACATTAGGTAACAAGGTCTAGTTGGTTAATAACTACCATAATTTCAAAATAGTAATGAAAATAAATGATATTTTAAGAAATCAGTGATGATTATTTACAATAACTAAGATATGGAAGCAACCTAAGTGTTCCTCAATAGATAAATGGATAAAGAAGATGTGGTGCATATATACAATGGAGTATTATTCAGCCATAAAAAGAAAACAAATCCTACCATTTGCAACAACATGGTTGGAGCTAGGTGGTATTATGCTCAGTGAAATAAGCCAGGCAAAGAAAGACAAGTATCAAATGATTTCACTCATCTGTGGAGTATAACAACAAAGCAAAACTGAAGGAACAAAATAGCAGCAGACTCACAGACTCCAAGAAGGGACTAGTGGTTACCAAAGGGGAGGGGTTGGGAAGGGCGGGTGGGGAGGGAGGGAGAAGGGGATTAAGGGGCATTACTATTAGCACTCACAATGTAGATGGGTCACGGGGAAGGCAGTATAACACAGAGAAGACAAGTAGTGACTGTAGCATCATACTACACTGATGGACAGTGACTGCAATGGGGTGTGTGTGTCGGGGGGACTTGATAATATGAGTAAATGTTGAAACCACAATGTTGCTCATATGAAACCTTTATAAGATTGTATATCAATGATATCTTAATTTTAAAAAATGGAAATAAAAAAAATATCAGTGATGACTGGGATGTGATTTATGTTGGAGACAAAGGTATAGGTACTTTTAATTCTACTATGATTTGTTTGCTACATTCATAACAGAGGGAAATGCTAAATTTCAGTTAGAGGTTAGTGAAAAGAGAGATACAGTTTTTCCCATTTAAATTCATGGTACCTTATTAAAAATCCTTGATTAAGAAGCTGCTTGATTTCTGGATTTAGTGGGCACTTAACCCAGTACTGGCCAATCAGAGCAGAGATTAGCCCTGGCAATGGGCATACGAGTCAAAATGATACAGTCAGAATGAATCCTGGGCTTTTGCTGGACAACTGGGACAGTTCTGCTGGATTTGCTGATGAGGATTGGGTTTAGGCTGGAGCACACAGCCTGCCTTTATCAGGGTAGAACCTGCCTCAGAATGAAGCCAACACAGAGGAAAGCAGAGCTGAGAAGTGAACATCCACACCTTCCTGGCAACATTCCTCCTTTTAATGTGTTAATTAAGGAAGCCAATACATTATTTGTTAAGGCTGGTTTGAGTAGGATTTTCTATTCATTGAAACCAAAGCATTCACAACTAATACAGTCCCACAAAGCTTAGCAGAGTGCCTGGCCCAAAGTAAGTTGCTCATGAAGGAATGATGAATGAATTTCAAGGAATGTAGCAACATGATTAATATTATTTACCAAATTCATTTACATAGATCTGGCTTCATTGTGTATGAAAAGATGAAGAGTATACTCAAAGTGAGCATTCCAAAGGCTTTTGTTGGTTGAATGAATAAAGGAATTCATCCATTATCATTATTTTCTCTCTCTAGCTTTGCATATTCTTCAGTGATACAACCAGGACTGCATGAACACCTGGAGAGCACAAGTCTAGAATTATGATGGGCCAACAGTTACACAGTAAGTCTATGGCACACTCACACTGCAGAACACCACGAAGCAATATAAAGAAGACAAATAAGATAGGTCTATATGTACCTATATGGAAAGACCTTCAAGACACATTAAGAAAGAAATTACAAAACAGTAATTACAATAAATTTTATTTTCATTAAAAGCAAAATCTCCCAAATAAAACTTTGAGTTTCTCTATGTACATGAGTATGTAAATTAAAGGAAAATGTCTAGAAAGCTACTCATGAAATACAGTGGGCATCTCTCGGGAGGGAGTGTTTTTGGGTGGGAGTTGTCACAGAAACTTGTTCTTTCCCTGTACTGTTTTCATTTCTCATACAAACATAAAATGATTATGGGTCACTTGTGTAATTTAAAGCATTTTACAGTGAAAAAATAATAAAACAACTCCGACAAGAAGTGGAATATTCCCTTTTAACCTGCTTTTGTTTTTTCTCTGAGGTGTCTGTCAGTATTCTCCCGTAGCTAAAGAGGGCAGGGCTGTGCTCACGAGGCTCTGCCAGTCATGACGCTGTGCCCGTGATGTCATGCCGTGTGCTCTATACCTTGCCATGTGCTTTGTCTGCAACTCTGAAGTTCTGGTTGCTCTAGGAGCCAAGGCGATTCCACCCCATATAATATGTTCCTGGGGTGGCCTACTGACCTGGATTCTCCTCTCAGTTTCCTGACTCCAGCTGCCTCTGCTGCCAAACTACACATGGCCCAGATGATTTCTCCTGCAAACGGGAGGGGGAATAAAAGCATCTCACAGTCAGGGCAGAGGCCCCGGGGGAGATGCCTATCCGAGGCATGTCTGGGATGGCTGATCCAATCCAAGCCCATCGCGGGTAGACTGGGAATCTGAGTCGCAGAGTGGAGAAGAGATTTGTCCAAATATGAGTTCAATGCCAGAGTGAGACTCCAACCTGACTCCCAGTTCAGAACTCATTTTAGGGAGGGTGCCAAAAGTTCCATCATCCAGCTGCTCTCCAAAATGTTCCTGTTACAATGTGTATCTGTTACTTAAATAACACATTTAGAACCCGGCAACCTAGTTTATCAGAGAAGCTGGAGTTTAGTATACAAAACAGATAGCAAGTTACATTTAATTTTATTTACTGTAAAAACAAAATTGTGATTGCACAAATGAAAACATTAAAAGACATTTTTTCTGCCATTCTGATGTTTCATTTGTTCATATTTCTTATGTTACTCTAACATATATACTTCATGTGAACATTTATGTATATGGCTATGATCATCTTATAAATGCTTTTATAATCTTGTTTCACTTCATGTTATATGAGTTTCCCCATACATTTTCCATATGGCCTCCACCTTCTGCAGAATATTTCATTATGTAAATAAACTTTCAGATAACTATACCTTCATGGTTCTTTTTTTTTTTTAGTTTAGTTTTATTTTTTGTTTTTGAAGAATACTTGTAAACCACAAGGAAAACCTAAAAAAACAAAACCTACCTAGCTGGCTGAGAAAATGGGCTTGGCTTAGCGAGATGAAATTTAGCAGCAATTAATTTGTCTTTGACCTTTTCCCAAAACATGGCGTGGACAGTACCAAGGAGACATAACTTAGCTGGGGCTTCCAGCCTCATCTGTGCCCAGTACAGTTCCTAAGGGTATATATATGTCAGGGGCAGTTTCTCAATCTCTGTGATCTCCTTGAAGGACTGGCCCTGAGTCTCCCCAGCTGAGGCTCCAGATGGAAACAATAACCCACCTTCTCCCAGGATTCATCCCTTTGTGCACCCCTGTTTGCTAGAGTCACCACCCAAACTTCAAGCCCCAAGTCTCTTCATCCCACCCAGCTCTTAAATTCTCAGTGGGAGTCCATCACCTCCTCCTTCCAGCTCTCCTGACCCTTCCACCGGTGCTTTCTTCTTTCTTTTTATTTTAGTATCATTAATATAAAATCACATGAGCCACATTGTGGTTACTAGATTTCCCCCATTATCAAGTCCCCACCACATACCCCATTACAGTCACTGTTCATCAGCGTAGTAAGATGCCATAGAGTCACTACTTGTCTTCTCTGTGCCTTCCCCGTGCCCCCCCCCCCCATGTTATGTGTGCTAATCGGAATGCCCTTTATTCCCCTTCTCCCTTCCCACCCACCTTCCCCTTTCCCTTTGGCAACTGTTAGTCCGTTCTTGGGTTATCTGAGTCTGCTGCTGTTTTGTTCCTTCAGTTTTTGCTTTGTTCTTATACTCCACAGATGAGTGAAATTATTTGGTACTTGCCTTTCTCCACCTGGCTTATATCACTGAGCATAATACCCTCTAGCTCCATCCATGTTGTTGCAAATGGTAGGATTTGTTTTCTTCTTATGGCTGAATAATATTCCATTGTGTATATGTACCACATCTTCTTTATTCATTCATCTACTGATGGACACTTAGGTTGCTTCCATTTCCTGGCTATTGTAAATAGTGCTGTGATAAACATAGGGGTTCATCTGTCTTTTTGAAACTGGGCTCCTGCATTCTTAGGGTAAATTCCTAGGAGTGGGATTCCTGGGTCAAATGGTATTTCTATTTTGAGTTTTTTGAGGAACCTCCATACTCCTTTCCACAATGGTTGAACTAGCTTACATTCCCACCAGCACTGTAGGAGTTGTTCCCCTTTCTCCACATCCTCACAAGCTTTTGTTGTTCCTAGTCTTTTCTATATTGGCCATCCTAACTGGTGTGAAGTGATATCTCATTGTGTTTTTAATTTGCATTTCCCTGATAATTAGCGATGTGGAGCATCTTTTCATGTGCCTGTTGGCCATCTGAATTTCTTCTTTGGAGAATTGTCTGTTCATATCCTCCACCCATTTTTTAATAGGGTTATTTGCTTTTTGGGTGTTGAGGCATGTGAGTTCTTTATATATTTTGGATGTTAACCCCTTGTCGGATATGTCATTTATGAATATATTCTCCCATACTGTAGGATGCCTTTTTGTTCTGCTGATGGTGTCCTTTGCTGTACGGAAGCTTTTTAGCATGATGTCGTTCCATTTGTTCTTTTTTTTTTTTTTTTAACATTTGTTTATTCCCCCTCAAGGAGGGTGCACCGTCCCCAGAAGTACTGCAATACCAGGTCGATGCATGGAGTGGACGGAGCAAGCTCCTATTCCATCTCCCTGCTCCAAAAATCCATTTAATATATTGTCCTCGGAGAGAGGACGTATCAGATATTAAACTGATAAGAACAGATACTACACTTGATACCAGCCAAAAGGCTGAGAAGCGATCCATTTGTTCATTTTTGATTTTGTTTCCCTTGTCCGAGGAGATCTTCATTGTTCTTATAAAATATTGCAAACATATAGAAAAGCACAAGGAACAATACACTACAAAGATTTAACAAATGCTGATACTTTAAAAATACTTTTGAGATTAAACAAGAAAACCATTGCACATATGTTGGAACTTCTGCACAATGTAGGCTGGCTAATCACCCAGAACAAGTTTTGTAACTTGTGAGATCCAGTGCAAAATGGAAATGCAGGGGCTCTTATTGAAAAATCATTATAAATTTCAAGACAGCAACACCAGAGCATTCAACCAAGCCCAGGGCCCTTCTAAATGCAGGGCCCAGGGTGATGCTAAAATTGATCTCTGTCTTTGCTGTCCTGTGTATATGACTTTACTTCATATACTGGTATTAACCAACATTATGGAGTGTTTTTGGCGTATTTAAAAATATTACATAAGTGGCATAATACTGTATGTATACTTAGGCTGCTTGCTTATTTCATTTGTTGTTTTTGTGATTTACCTGTGTGGATTCATGTAGATATTACTGATTTTCTCTATTGCCTAACATTCCATTATGTGGCCTTACCATGATTCATTTTTTTAGACTCCCTCTGTTTTTACTATAATGAACAATATTGCAGTGAACATGTGTGGACATAGTTCTCTGTGTACATGTGTGAGCTTAGGTGGGAATCAAACTGCTCTGTCTTACTAGATGGTGAGGTTATTGCCAAGTCTTTGCTTGGCATTCATGTTGTCCCCACATGGGTCTCCTCTCGGACATCCCACAGTCATCAGAACACCTGTCCAGGAGTCTTCCTCCCAAGTTACCTCTCCTCTAAGACCCATCATCCTCTGAAGCCAGAAACTGAGTGTCCTGTCCTTTCCCTATAATTCTCCCACCATTTCTTACATATGACCAGACTCTATTGATTTCTGCTTTAAAATACAGCTTTAATCCATCCACTCCTCCACGTCCTTCTTGCTACTTCCATTGTCTTGCCTCAGGACCCCACCCTTCCCCTGAGATCTTCACCCAACATTTCCAGGCTTCAGCACCCCTCCTTCTTTGAAGAACTTATTACACCCTAGCAAACTGCATGTTGACTATTCTCTCCCCTGTCCCTGTGGAGATCGGAGCTGTGAGTTACATAAGAGCAAAGATTGTATCATGGTTCCCACTTGGTGGCCTGTAGTACAGTGCCTGGCACCCAGCAGGTTCTAAAAATACTTGTTGAATCAAAGTATAGATAAACATCATGCTGTAGTTTTCCCATTTTTTGAATCAGACCTATAGAATAAAGTCCCAGAAGGAGAATTATTGATGATTTAGGATAATGATATAGAGTTCAAAGTCCTTTGAAATGAACTTGACCAACACAAAACTCTAGGTCGGGCAAGACAGATAGGATGATCCTCACCAATTTTCCCAAGGTCCCAAAGCCAGTAAGGGACAAGAGTATGAAGAACAGGTACTCAGGTATTCCTGCCATCTGCTTGTCTTATTTGATAGGGATACTATGTTGCCCTTTACTGTCAGATGACTGTTTCTTTATATATTGCTGTTCTGGTCTATCTAGATCTAGATATAAAATAACCTGGTAGCATTTACATCTCTACTAAAAAAAAACAACAAACCACCTCACATCTCTGGGCCTTTGTTTTTCCACCTATCAAATGAGCATCTATCAGATCCTAAGATCTTTCTGTTCTGCGAGCAGTTGGGGAAAAAGCACATTTCTCTCCCCACCCTGCTTCTTCATTCCCATGCTTTGTGCATAGTCACTCACGAGGCCAAGGAGGGTGAATGAAAAACAGCCCTTGCAAAACTGAGAAACAGTAATAGCTGAAGTAACAGCCTGTTGAGTGCCCCCATCTGCTGATTTTGAAGCCCTTTAATCATTGTAGCATATGAAAGAGAAAGTGATCTGCTAAATGTATCCCCAGAAGGTGCTGGTGAGTTCATAGATTAACCCTACAGGAAGAACAGATCATTGGTTGACACTAAGAAATACCTTGTTTACGATGGACTTTCCAAGTGTCAAAGATCTCCACCTCTAACTCTGAGACCCTAGAATGACACCATCTGGGGGCTCTTTGCAAATGCTCAGCGCCGACGAGGTGTGTCCTGTGGAAGCGCCTGAGCACTTCGCAGCACCCTGTGTATCCTGAGCCGAGGCTTCTAGTCCTGGCTCTGCCGCTGAAGAGCTGTGTGACGGCAGCCACACTCCTCCACCTGCACGCTGAGGCAGTGGAGAACAAGCTCTCCACTGCCCCTCCGCAGTTCTAAAATTTCTTCATTGAATGGAAGGTGGAGATGGCTGTCAGACTTAACAATACAAAGCAGACACCTTTTTAGTTTCTCTCAGCTTGAGTTCCTGCCCCTGGACAGAAGCTGGAAATAGGTTTGTTTCTGGCTCCCTGGCCTGGGTCAGAACCACAGAGTTGTGGGTGGCTGGCAGGATGCCTGAGTGATTATCAAGATCCATGTCCTATCTCCTTCACTCATTGAACAAAAATTTACTAAGCCGAACATGGTCAGGGATGGCAGCTGTTGGGTTCACTGATTTATCAGTGTGGTGGCTGGCACATAGTAGGTGCTCATTCAGTATCAGCTGAATGATGGGGAGTCTCCTGCAGCACAGTCATCTGGGGGAGCCTATTAAATGAACAGTCCTGGCCCACTGCAGACCTACCGACTTGTCATCTCTGGTGACAAGGCCCTGGTGTCCGTCATACCCTCCAGAGTTTGAGAACCATGGCTGTCGTGTCTGAATAAAACATTCTTCTATTCTTGGGAGGGAGAAAATACTGATGTTTTTACTTTTGAGCATTTGTCAGCAGATAATATTCAAGTCAAATAGGTTCACTTTGCTGGAGCCATTTCCATGGAGCCTGAAGGGGTCTGGGTTTCGCCCAGGGTATGCATAGGGCAAACTTTCACTAATCTTGGCAGAGGCAAGGCCAATAAAAAGGCAGAGAAGGCAGGAGTTGAGTGGCATGAAGTCCAAGTTTAGCATTATTATTGCCTTTTATATGGAAGTCATAACATAAGCAATGTGCTACCATTTCAGCTTCTTGGGAATGGTCAGCTACTGTGAGGTTTTTCTCAATTCCCTTCAAGGGTCTGTGGCTTGGATCATGCACAGACCTGGATTTGACTCTCCGATGTGTCTGTAACCGCTTGAGCTTGGGCTAATCACTTTAACCCCTTTTAAGCTTTAGTTTCCTCAGTCATAAAGTGGGTGTGATAACGTCGACTACTCAGGGTTGTTGAAAGAACTTGGGAAGATATAAACGCGGGTATCTGGCACATGCACAGTACAGAAAAGTACAGCGCCGTTCCACCTCCCCAAGGAAGCGCGATACACACTAGCTCTGTTGGCGGGGGGTGGTGGGGTGGTGGTGGGGGTGGGGGTGGTGGGGGTGGGGGGCTGGCTCCAAAGAGACCAGAGACCCTCCCCAACTGCGAAGGCATCCCCAACGTTCTGGCATGCGCTGGGGGCACCTATAGCTCCCTGCCACGGTAAGGGAGCTCATCGCAGGGCGCGTGGAAGGGGTACTCTGCAGCCTGGAGCCTCCAAGGCTGCTAAATTTTGGCTGATACCTATAGATTGCTATCATATCTGGGGTGGAGGGTTCAGTAGAGGTTCACTTATCCTAGCTCTTTTATTTCACAGGTAAGGAAACAGCATCAGAGAGGGAACAGAATCGCACCAGATCATCTAGCACCTTAGGTTTCTTGAGGGCTAGTATCAGTGAAGAACTTCAAATTCCTCCTTGGATTAGAGATTGTGATGAGGCTGATACTCTGAGTGGCCTGTGATGAGGTAGTCCCTGGAATAAGATGCTTTTGAAACAGAAGCTAGGTATTTCAGGTGGGGGGGCCTTCTCACCTGAGTTTTTTGTCAGCCAGAAGCCATTCTGGGGACACAGTGATTAGCAAGAAAGTCCCCAAAGCTGGGCAATTTGTGGATTTTCTGTCAACACCAAAGTTGTAAAGACAAAAACCTTTGGGCAAGCACTGTTGAGGCCTTCCCTAGGACCCCTGTGTGATCCTGCAGCCCTGCAAGTCCAGGCTGGAGATGGCTCACCTCTGGCCTAAAAGGGGCACAACACTTTACCCAAAGATAGCACAACACCAGTCAGAGGGCAGGCTAGATCTGGTAGGGACACCTCTAGAAACTGTCCCACAGGGCTCTGGCTCTGGTGTCCATGCGCAGCAGCAGAAAAGTGGAGTCTTAGAAGAGTTCAAGCCCTAGTGCTACTGTTGATGATGTCGGCAATGACAGGGATGATGAAGAGAGTGAGGATATGTACTTCCTACCTGCAAGGCACAGGGCCAGGCAATTTATTTTACAT
The DNA here is from genome assembly GCA_032199065.1 of Smutsia gigantea. Classification (NCBI taxonomy): domain Eukaryota; kingdom Metazoa; phylum Chordata; class Mammalia; order Pholidota; family Manidae; genus Smutsia; species Smutsia gigantea. The sequence continues at coordinate 88,364 of JAVSCE010019978.1, read as the reverse complement.
GTATTGTTTCCTGTAATCCTCACAATATCTCTATGTGGAGGAAACTGAGGATCAGAGAAGTTAAGTAAATTATCAAGGGCACATAGCTAGCAAGGACTACGATTCAAATCCTTATCTCCTATAGTTCAAGGTAGCCAGCAGCTTGCAAGTGCAGGAGGAAGGGAAAGTAATACTGGCCAGTGCCTCCAAGGGGCATATATTTTATCCCCATTTTTACATACAAGGAAACAGTACCAGAGAGTTTAGCATTTTCCCCATGAAGTCAGGCACTGTGCCAAACACTTTACCTATATTATGTTTTTGATTATCATAACATCTCTATGAAGTAAGTAATTCTCTGATCCCCATCTGTGTAGATGAGGAAACTGAAGCCTGAGACTAACTGACTTGCAGGGGTCCAGGCAATCTGACTAGAGGGCCCATGCTTCTAACTTCCTGAGTTGCCCAATACTGGGACAAGACGCGGCAGGGCTGGACCAGAACCCAGGGCTCCTGACTCCCAGGCTAGGGCTCCAAGGCTAGATGTAGGCTGTCGGTTGGAATTCATTGTTCCTTAAAAGCACGCTGGCCTAAAGCCCAAAGAGTGAAATCACGCCCTGCGGTTCTGGAACCTCAGACTGGAGAAGGAAGCTCTTGCTCTGGTGTTCAAGTCTGAGCAGGTGTCCTGGGGACTCTCCTTGTTTCCCTCTCTGACTCCGAGGGACCCCTTACATGGCAGGCAGGGTGGGGCAGCCCTGGAGTAGAGGGTGGGGAGGTGGGTAGGCATGCCCAATAAAACAGGCCTAAATCTTCCTGCCTTATCCAGGTAGTGCCCTCAAACAGCAGGGCACGGTGACGAGAGTTCAAGGTTGGAGCTGGGAGGCCTGAGTCCTGTTCCAGCTGAGGCACTCACTCTATGCGCACTCTTGACTCTAGGCAGTCCCATCTATATGATGTGTGATGGTGGTGGGGTGAGGGTGGGTCAAAAATCACCCAGATTTTATAGGTAACACATTATTTATTAAGTACTATGTGCCAGGCGCTGGAGACATAGCAAATCCAAAAGGAGATTCAAGCTTTGGTTTCATGGGTCTTAGAATCTAGTAACTCTAACTCATGAAGATCAAATCTTTACTGAAACAAATGTAAAATGGGAACTGTGACCAGTGTTTTAAAGGAAAGGCAAGGGAGCCCAAGACGGTGGGGGTCAGGGGAGAGGATAAGCGTTGACAGTCTGAAGGGTAGTGGGGAGGGATGCCCTGAAGGTGTGGTTACTTGGTGACTGCTAGGCAGGGGACGGCGTTCTGTGGGTAGAGGCCCCTTGTGAGATGGCCCATCCCAGGAACTGGACCAAGGCCAGTGGGCCAGGGGAAGCCAGCAAGAGCCTGGCCAACTTCAAAGGGTTGTGGGCCATGGTAAGAGAACTCATTGGCATTTTTTGGTTCTGTTTTTTTTTTTTTTGTGGGTGGGGGAACAGTGGAGTGAAGGAGACTTGAGAGAGAAGGAGGTGGTCAAATTTAATGGAACATGGATCAACGCATCTTTCAAGGAAAAGATTAAAATGCAATCCCCTCCGAGGAACCTTCCCTGAATTCTCCACTTTAGAACTATGGTATCCCTCCATAGTCCTGCAGCCCTGGTTGAGAAACTCAAGCCTTCAGGGCAGTCAGACCTGGGATCTGTCTTCCCGCTGTTGAAGGTCCTCTGCCTTCCCGGGACTCAGTTTCCCCAGCTGTGCCGTAGCAGGTTGTCTCGATGGACCCGCCCAGAGCTAACGCAACGTGATTCGCTCTGGCAGGCGCAGGGGCTGCCCGCATTGCTGCGCAGGCTTCCGGCTGCCGGCTGGGGCATCGTCACCCAGCTGCGAGCGCTTTTCTCCGAGCTGGGGGCTGCGGGCGAGGTTCGCGGGGTCAGACGTAGCGCAGGAAAGTGGGGGAGCGACCCCGGCTTGCGCAGGCACCGCGCGGCCCCGCCTCCGCAGCCAGCGGCCCTGCGGCAGCCCGGGCTGGAGCTCCGCCCTCCGCCTCCCGCCTGCCTCGCTCCCTCCTCCCGCCTCCCTCGCTTGCTTGCTCGCTTCCTCCCCCGGCCGGCTCGGCGCTGACTCCGCCGCACGCTGCAGCCGCGGCTGGAAGATGGCGGGGAATGACTGCGGCGCGCTGCTGGACGAAGAGCTTTCCTCCTTTTTCCTCAATTATCTCGCGGACACGCAGGTACGGCTAGCAGGGGCGGCGGGTCCGGGGCCAGAGGTGCTGAGCCGCGGAGGCCGGGAGGCAGCGGTGGGCGCATCGGCGGGGGTCGGAGGCTCCAGGCTGCAGAGTACCCCTTCCACGCGCCCAGCGATGCGCTCCCTTACCGTGGCAGGGAGCTGTAGGCGCCCCCAGCGCATGCCGGAACGTTGGGGACGCCTCCGCAGTTGGGGAGGGTCTCTGGTCTCTTGGAGCCCGCCCCCCCGCCAACAGCTAGTGTGTATCGCGCTTCCTTGGGGAGATGGAACGGCGCCAAGCTGCGAGGGGACCCTCAGGCTGGCTCTGGGTGCTGGAGGAGCCCTCTCAGACTCCCGGCACTTGCTGCCGTACTTTCACGTGGACTTGGGGCCCCGGCACAGGCACCTGCCCCCTTCCCCATAGTCCCCTGGTGCTCCGGTCTCTGGTACCCCGCGTGCTGCTTCTGGCCCCCCGCGGCTCATCACTGGCTCCCGCAGAGCAGTTTCCTGCCAGTTGCCTGCTGTGTATGGACATAGGGGTCTGCGGGACACGTGGACGTGCGGGCGGGGATAACACGTTCTTGGAGCCCCCCCGGGGGGATAAGGTGGGCAGGATGACGGCGGAAGGACTGTTTGGGGGCGCCTGGGTTCCCCCGCGGCGCGCGGCCCCGGTGCGCGCTCGGCGATGCTGGGGGAAGGGAAGGCGAGGCGGCGTCCCGGGCTCGAGCTGCTCCTGGGAGCCCCACCGGCGACCCGCGCGTGACAGGAGTGGGTGCTCTGTTGTGGTGGAGTGGGGAGAGAGAGAAAACTGGTGACTTGGAGACGGGAACTGGGGTACTGCTGGGACAAGCAGCCAGAGAAAATGCCTGCGCTAGTCGTGCGCGCCCCCCACCACCTTCTCGGTTTTTTCCTGTCCCAAGCCTGTTGCAAGCATAAAGTTTGGCCCCATAGTTCAGGCTTTTTCTCCGGGCGCCCAGCTGCGGGTAGCCGGGAGGATGGGGATGCAGCGGAGCCAAGAATAAGACCCCGGATGCGGGCGCACCCCTGGGCGCAGAGAGGGACCGCCGGGCGGAACCGGGCGCGGCTCGAGGGGCTGGTTTGGTGGTACCTAGAGTCGGAGCGCCGGTGCTGGCTCATTTTGCATAACATTGGAAGCGAGGGGGAAGCGGGAGGGGGAGCGCGGGAGGTGGGAGGGGAGAGAGGGAAACTTTGCTTCTCGTTATAATCGGCCTGTCTTTGGGCGGCAGCAGCTGTCATGGGACTGGGTGGGCGGGGAGAGGTTTGCAAGCTGACTCTGCGGTGAGACGCGACTTGGAGGGGACGCAGCAGCGGAGACGGTCAGCCCCGGGCGGCTACTCCCGGCTGGCTGCTGGGACTGCGCGGCGTGGCGTGGTGTTGCGGAGAGGAAGCCCGCCACGCGCGGGAGAAGGCCGGCCCTTGCCGGTTGCAGACGTCCTTGCGTCAGGGAGTCGCGGGGCCTCGTGGTCGGTGGCAGGCGTGCTTGGGGTGGGCTTCGGGCTGGGGCGGAAGGGGTTTGGTGGCGCGTGATCGCTTTTCTTCCCAAGGCCGGGGGTGTGTTGGGGGGTAGTGTGTGATAAGCGGTCTGCGCGCGCGCTTGTGTGTGTGTGTGTGCGTGTGCGTGTGCACACGCCCCGCGCGCCGGGCGCGTACCTTTTTACCTCTGACGAAACCGCAGTGGAGCTTCCGTTTGTTCTGAGGGCCGATCCCACCCCAGCCTGGGGCTCTGGGATTTGGATGCGGGTGGGGCCGAACTACCCCTGGGAAAGTTCTGTCACTTACCTGGGGTATCTCCAAAACCCTCGGCTAAGACGCAGGGAGGCCTGAAATAGCAGGAGACTTGTTAAGGTACCCATACCAAGAACTATCCCTTCGGAACCCGACCCCAGATTTTAACTCCATCTTCAGGGCGCTCCAATAATTAATTATTTGCCCATTTAGCCGCCCGGCGGGCCTACCCAGCAGGAATATTTCACCCAAAGAGACTAGAAAATTGGGTAATCAGGTGTCAGCTGGAGCAGTGCAGTGAAAGTTAATCTGGGACGTTTGCTTTTTTTATTTGGCCACGTGACAGTCTGAGGCTCTTTCTGGTGATCTTTGCCGGTCCAACTTGGGAAATGTAATTGATAGGGGGAGCTTTGCAGACGCCCCTAGAAGGCTCAGAGAGCCCGGCCGGAAGAGGACCTGGGCGGGCCATCGCGTGCCTCCTCATTTTACAGCTGGGGATAGAGGCTGTGAGGGGTGAGCGGCTTGTACAGGACCACGCAGCCAGCGGGTGACAGAGCTACCCAGGGCTCCTGACTCCAGGTCCTGTGTGTTACCTCGAAATAGCACTGGACTTGGAGTCAGAAGGCCTGAGTGGAGTCACTTTCCCCACCCTCTGGCTGGGTGACCCCAAAGCAAGCCATTTTAACTCTCGGAGCCTCCTGTCCTCCATCTGTCAAATGGGGCTGGTGGTGCTGGCAAGAAAAGCCTACGGTGAGCTGTAGTGGGGGTGAGCACCGTTTGCGTGTGAGATGTCTGATTGTTCTTGCAACTCCCTCTCCTCCCCCAGACCCACCCCCTCCCTCCCTTCCCCTGCTCCATCTCCTCCTTTGGAAGGCTTGGGGAAAGTGAATAAAAAGGTAATTTATTGTCATGATCCAAGATTGCTCTGTTGGCTAATCCAGAGATAGAGGGAAGATAGAGGCAAGACTTGTGTTTAGGAGACTTAACTTTTACCCATTCTGGCCAGAGTTAAGAAATTCAGCAGACCAAGGATTGTGAAAGTTTCTTGGAAAGGTTTGGGGCATGCATCGCGGAGGACTCTGGGTCAGCTTCACCTTTGTTCAGGCTGTCTCTTGCCCTCAGTGTGTGGCCACCTGCAATAGCAGGCCTTCCTAGCCCGGCTTGCCCTGCTTTCTCCTTTGGTTTTCGGAGTCTGTGTTATACAACTAAGCACTGTGTGTGTGAGTTCTGTGTCCCAGTAAGATTCTGGAACTACAATTGGGTCTTCCATCTTGTGCCCCCATGTCACCTGTCACCATGTTGAGTTCCTTTGCTGAGCTCTTGGCTAGTCACAAGATTATGGACAGGGGAAGCTCCTAGGCTGGGCAGCAAGTATGGGGAGAGTGGAATGTAGAGGGCTTCAGCTGTGGGCATTGACTTAGGCTCCAAAGGCCACATGGTAAGCCCACACTAAATACGGGTTGTTTGAAGCTGCTGGGAACATCAGTCATAGATACCAAAACGTTATAGAGCTGGCAGGAATTTACAGATCATGTGGTCCAAACCCAAACCCTTATTTCAAAATATTTAATTATAGAGCTGTTAGAAAATACTGGCAAAACATAAAGAAAAAAATTGAAAAGAAGTAATCTTACCCAAAGATAACCAGTTACTTTTTATATATATTTCCAGACTTTTTTTTTCCTGTTGATTACTATTGATTATACCTTTTGTACAAAAAGAGTCATTCTTTATATACTAATTGTAATTTGGAATCACACTGCTGTAACTTGCTTTTTTTCCCCTTCTAAACAATATACTATGACTGCCTTTCCACATTAATAAACATGCTGCTCAGTATCTTAATATCTGAACGGTTATGTAGTATTTCATTGAGGGTTGAACCAAAATGTACTTAATCAGTCCTTCATTATTAGTTACTTAAGTTGTTTATAACTTTTTTTAACTGTAAGCTGAAATGAATATTTTTGCATATGTCTTTCCTTCATTTAAATGCCTAGAAGTGAAATTACTCTGTCAAAAGAACTATGCAGGCACTTGGTAAAAACATTTCTGGATTGCCTTCTAGAAAGATCGTGCTAGTTTGCACACCAGCATTGTGTGGGAATGCTTGGCTCCCCATACCCAGATGACTCTTGGTATTTTAATTGTTTTTCATTTTTTAGTCTGTTCATCAATAAATTCTATCACCCTTATTGTTTTAATGTGCATTTCTTTGATTACTTGTGATGCTGAACCTTTTCCCCATATGATTATGGGCCATTTGTGGTTCTGTTCTGTGAAATATCATGTTTGTGAACTTGGCCCATTTTTCGATCGGTATCCTATTCCCTCATTGTTCTAACACCGGATGTGAGCCCCTGGAAGGGGCCCTTGCCACATGGAGACCTGGGAAAATGGCTTCAAGTCCTAGTGTTCACTTGCTGGTTCTGGGATGCTGCTGCCTCTGTAGCCCCTGAAGCTGGAGCTAACTTCTTTCCAAGCCAGAACACTACCATCTGTAGGGGCAGGTCAAAGGGTAGCCTTGGCTGGGTGCATTTTCCCACCCTTCATCTGTGCAAGACCAGGGCAGTAAGTTCACCTGAGCTCAGAAGGGGACATGTTTGCTCGTCTGTTTGCCAGAGGCCTGGGCTTGTCTTTAGCAGGGCCTGCCATCTGGTGCTAATGATCAGGATCCCTGTGAAACCCAGGAAAGGCAGTGGCCCAGCATCCAGGCCCCCGGGGCACGTTTCCCCTTCCCTTTGGGGCTCTTCTCTCCCAGCTGGTGCAGGCCAGCCAGAAGCTCCACAATGGCCGGGATGAGTCACCCTTTTCCTTGTCTCTGGGATAATACAAGGAATACTGGTTTGAGTCAGAGGCAGCCTTGCAGATGGGGTCTTGGGCTTGAAAGTGAGGTCATAATAGGAGCGCTGCCGTGTTAATAGCGATCTCCTTCCATCGTTTTCATAACATATATTGCGCATTCTCTGTATGCCACACATTCTGCTGAGCCTTATATTCACATTCTTATGTGTCATTGTCATAAAGATTCTAAGTGTAGGTGCTGTTATTATTCCCGTTATACAGATGAGGATTTTACACCTTCAGAGAATTCACTGACTTGCTGAAGACAGTTTGCGTGCACTACCTTGTAGCTGGTGGGAGAGCCAGGATCAGAGGACATGCTTCCCTACTGCTCTGACTCCAAGCTGTGGAGACAGGGACTACTCTCTCTTTCTGTTTCGTCATTGTGTTTTAGTACCTTGAGTAAATGAAGGCCCATTGTATAGAGAGAAGAAAGACTCATAAAGCCCTCTGCTTCTCTATGCCTCAGTTTCTCAATCTGTGAAACAGGGGTAGTAGGTCCTAAGTCTCAGGGTTGGGAATTAAAGAAAATACTTAAAATGAGCAGCAACCTGCTGCTCACAAAACTCTGAGTTCTTCTCTCCATGAAGCATTTGAGAAGGGCAGGATCAAATATAGCGAGAACTCCTGTCCGCGTAATCTTTATGCAATAAAGGGAAACACAGTCATTGGTGTGTGCAGGTGACGGGGACCCAAGTAAAGTCATTTGGGAGAGAATAAGCAGGGTCGTTTCCAGGCTGCCCTCCTCCAGGGTGGGCGAGTGCCTCGGTCCATCCTGTCGACACTCCGCGGGTGCACAACCAATTGGATCGCATTGCCTTGGGGGCCATCCTCTTCCTCAGGTCTAGGGCCTCGTCCATTCATGACCAGATTCCTGCACTTACCAGAGCGCACATCTTCTGTTATGCTCTTGCTCATACATCACCTATACTCCCTAGTACTTTTAAATTAAAACCTAAAGTTTAACCTGATGTGTAAGAGCCTTTTATGTACTTGAAGTTGGAGAGTTAGGCCCCTGCTTTATCCTGAGGTGTCTGCTGTCCCTTGGGGAGGACCCTGCTGCACCCCAGAATATGTTGTGAGTCTTGTTTCTGGAAGCAGCTGCCTCATGCCATTGTTTTCCGTCTCTTCTGTCTTCATTTCCATCATTTCCATTACTTACCCCGCAAGACCCAGCTCCCATGCCGTTGTTGCGGTGACGCCTTCTCTCCAGGCCACAGCCGCTCCATCCCAGTGTGGCAGCAGACACTCACTTTGGAGTCAGCCTCCTTGGGACTGAGTCCTGGTTTTGCTATTTGCTGGCTCTGAGACCTTTGGTGAGTCACATAAAGTCTCTGAGCTTCTTCCATTTCCTCGTGTGTAAAGATAATAATAAATAGTACTTCCCTTATAAAGTTATTGCGAGGAGTCAGTGAAAATCAAATGACAAAATGGATTTAAAGCACTGAACACAATGCGTGGCATATAATAAGCACCAAGTAATAGATAACATCTTTTCTAATATAGGTCACACGAAATATTATCATTTAGAAAGTCACTCCGGATTGTTAAGCTTCACCAAGGGCAAGCATTTTTGTTTGCTTCATTCATCACTTTTTCTCATGAATGCCCAGAACACAGTACCCTTGGAATCCTCACAGGAACCAATACGCTGACCTGGGAGCCTCTTCGGGGCGGCCACTGCTTCTCATTTTGTATCTTCAGTCCATGTATTCCTGAGAAGAAGAAATGCTGTGGAGTGACCTGGAATATGCTCCCTGCACTCCAGCCCCACCATTTTCATGTATTCATAGCCTACCTGCATGTCAATCCCATGTTTGTACCTGTCCTCTCTGGAAAGCCCTTTAAGCAAACTGCGTCCACCACTGACGTGGAGGGTGCTGCATACTATCCTCTGGCGTCTGTGTGTCTCCACAACTAGGTTGACAGCTCTGGGAGGGCAAGAAATAATACTTTTATCCTGGGCCTGCATTGTGGTTATTACCCATTAAGTAAATGAGTTTTTGAGCAGAATCTATGTGATTAGGTGTCAGGTTCTCTGAAAAGAACTTCATATTTTAAACATTTTACTATGGAAAATGTCAAACATGATGTGGAAGGAGCCAGGGGCAGGAATGGTACAGTAAATCTCCATGCCCCTGTCACCCAGCTCCAGCTGTTCTGGACCCGTAGCCACTCTCATTCACCCACCCACATACCACATCATGTCACCCATGATGGCTTCAGAGTATCTGCGAAGAGACTTGAGAGTACTGTTGTACGGGCTTCTCTCCGTAACTACAAGGTTGGTTCTGTTTTCCCTACTTTATAAATGATAAAATTGAGGTCACTCAGGGTCTTGGAGCTAGTGAGCATCTAACCTGGGATTTGAACTGTTCCTAGACCCCAAGGCCCCACCTATTCCCCTTGCAGTTAACCCCGGGTTTTCTCATTAGGTGCTGAGGACCACCCAATGAGGGAGGCAGGTCGTGGGATCTGAAGCCCAAGTTCACAGAACTGAGAGGAGGGACCTGGCCTGAGGTCACACAGCTGGCTGGGCCTGGAGTCCGCAGGCTCCTGGTGGCAGTTGCTTGGGTTCCTCACCCTGCCCTTAGGGCAGGGACTGAGCTGCTGCCTGGGTGTGGAGTAGGAGACCAGAGAGACTTTTTTACAAATGGGAGGGCAAAGTCTGATTAGTTATCCCCAAAGGCTATAATTACTGCTTAATCTTTTAGGTAAGAAAACCAGCATTGGCCCCATTACTCGTCTGGGTGGCTGAGAGGGCTTGAATCCCAGGATTGAGCTCTGCTTGGGGCAAGCCCTGCAGCCTTGGCTCCGATTTCTTCCTGCCTCGGTTTTTTCATCTAGGAAATGGGACTGATAGTAGCAGATTCTTTTAAAGGGTTTAGTGAGGACTGGTTGACTGGTTGGACTAGCCTCTAAAGTGTTGAGAAATGCTTAGTCGGTTGGAGCCGTTCTTAATGTTAAAAAGACATAAATAGAACGCAGACCCTGCTATTTATCTTCCCCCCTGAACTCTAGGTTCATGGTCCTGTTGAGGCCCTGGGGTTCCTCTTTCAGAGAATGATGTTTTCCTTCCCCCAAACTCCCGGGGGGTCTCAAGAGGAATTCCATCTAGTCTTAGCAAAGTACTACAATACGGACTTTTAGGAAACCAGATCCAGTTAGATGCCACTTGAAGAGAGAAGACATATCTGATAGTGCTTAGAGCTCTTTGTTTTTTTGGAGCTTAACTGCCAAGAGTTTAAATCAGGAGTCTACCAATTACTTAACTGTGTGACCTTGAGAATTCTTAACCCCTGACCCCAGCTGCCTCATGCAAAATTGGGGATAATAACAGTATGCTCTTAGGGTAACTACAGAGGGTAGGTAATGCTGGCAGCACTGCCTGCCATACAGTGAGCACCCAACAAGAACTGGTAGCCACTGGGATGATGAGAATGACAATGGTGGGGAAACACTAAGGTAAAGGTGAGCTTTCAGTGAGGTGGGGGTGCCTCAAAGGTTGTCTGACTCAGTGCCCTTACCTTGACTTGAGGAGAGAGGCTGGAAACAGACCAGGGGATGCCTTCAGATCGCCCAGCACAGGCAGAACAGGACTCCCAGCCGCCGTCTGCTCGGGCAGGGCTGGCTCTGCAGAGCAGGGACTCAGCTGTCTGGGACCCACTGTCTGGGAACTCAGCCGGGTGAGCCCTGCCTAGCAGAGATGAATGCTCCCCAGCAGCTCTGCAGAGTGTTTTTCCCTTGTGTCTGCCTGGCAGAACACAGCCATTTAGCAGAGGGAGAGCAAGGAGACGTTAAGGCCAAGCCCTGAGCAGTTGCAGCAGCCAGCCCACGAGTGGCTCCCTGGTGTTGCCATGGCAAACAGCCCTGGCAACGTGGCTGCTTGAGCCTTTATTTCTGGCCTCAGGCTCCTCACAGCGAAGTGTGGTACCCAGGACACTGGGGAGGGCCCTGCCTTGGCTCCCTGACACCAAGGATGACCCAGCTCCCATGCTGCTCGCGATCCCAGGCCACAGCATCTGCAGGCTCACACTGCATGACGCAGAAGCAAGCTCCTGCGTGTGGCATTCAAGGCCTAAAATGCCTGCCCATCCGTCTCTCCATCTACTCATCAAATCCTGTGAGACAATGAAACACTGTTTCTACAGCTGCAAGAACAGAACAACATAATCCTAACGGGGACCCTGGTGTTAGGTGTTCCCAGTATGATTTCATCTTCAACCATCTTTAAACAATAATGGTGACGAGAACAGTTAACAACTGCTAACCATTTCAAGTAATTACTCTGCCTGACCCTGTGCTAAATTATTCACACGTACAATCACATCTAATCTCAGAGGAGCACCATGAAGCATTCCCACTGTTAATGCCATTTTACCATTGAGTAGACTGGTCTGCCCTCTCTCCCCATCTCTGACAGCTCCAAGGCGCAGCTCCAGGGTTGCCTCTCTAATGCTCATTCCCCAGATGTGGCCCATTTTGCTCTGTGATCCCCACAGTCTGCTGCAGACACCTGTGTGCTCCACCTTCCCCTTGCGTACTCTGTCAGTCTAATGAGTTTATATCTGCTTTGACTGTCCTGATGGGGAGTCAGCAAAGGTTTTCATTAGTATTGCTATTAATAACAGTAATAGAAAAGAGCTAACGTCCCGTGAGCACTTTAGTGGCCAGGTACTAAGCTGGAACCTCCAGGTGCATTACCTTGTCTAATCCTCAGCTACCTGGTGAAGCTGGTACTATGACAAACTGGAAAACTGAGGCTGCGAGTTCAGTGACATGCCCTGCATCACTCAGGCGGATGGTGAACGGCTGGGATTTCAACCTAGGTCTGCCTGGTTTCAGAGCACATGGTCTTAACTGCTGCACTGTGGTTACTCTGGCTGAGCATGTGGAAAGCACTGGAATGGGGGTGATGGGTGGCAGTAGAAGGCACCTGCCCTTGGCCTCGGCTGGGGGACTTGGAACTGAGTGGGATGTGGGAGAGAAGGCACAGGGTGAAGGGGCTCAGTGGTGTCCCTATAGCCATGATTGGGGTGCAGAAGAGGATTTGCTTTGGGGGAAGATTTGTATGGGGAATAGATACCATTTATCCAGGGCCCACTGTATGCCAGGTTCATCCCCATCCTGGCTTTCCCCGGAGCCTTGTTAAATGTGAAACTCTCAGCCTGTGATAACCTTTGTTGATGTGCTTATTCTTCACTGTTCTCTCTTCTCTACCTAGTCAGGACTGGGGCTCCCTAAGGAAAGGGACCGCATCAGGCTGGTTCGCTGTCAAATCCCCCAGAACCTTAACAGTTTCTGGCACACCTAAACACCTTCTCCTTCCGGCATTACTGAGGAATAATGTGTGCTCACAATAAGCAAAAGTTTATAGATAACTTTGAAACTTTCCCTGCTTTCGATGGATAACCTCTTTTAGATGGCAATACCAAACTGTATTTCATTCTTCCTTGCTATCCCCCCAAAATGAATGAACAAATGCTGTTTGATCTTTAAGGAAATCCACTAACCATTTGCCTGGCTGCACAGACTCCTGCTCTGTGCTCGGACCTGTGCTAGAATGTGTGGGTGAGGTGTTGGGGGGGATTGTACCGGTCTCCACAAGGGGCCCACTGCCCTTATCTCAAAGATAAACCTTGCACATAAAGGAATCAAAAGCAAACATTTTTTTGCAGCATCCAAAACCCCCTATCAGAACACACCTCCAGTGGGCAGGGCTTTGTGGCATGTTAGACCACTGCTAGGAATCCAGTCTGTTAGAGGGCATTGCTCTGGCCCAGCTAGGGAGGGGCTCAGAACTCCAGGAGTCTCGCTGTCTGGTAAAGTGTCTCTACACCTTCTAGGGAAATTGGAACCAGCACCTCACACTGGGCCTCAAGTCCATTGACTGTCCACTTATTCCAGCAGGACTGGGCTGGCCCCAATCTAGAGGGAAAAAGGGGGGAATCCAGGGAGGTAAAGGGGTGAGGGAGCCCTCAGGGACCAGTGACTACACTCTTCAGCCCAAGAGGATTAACTCTGTGCCATCAATCTTTCTGGTTTGAAATCGCCTCAAGACTCAGTCTGTTCCACATAAGATCACCCTTCACCCTTCCTGTTTAGGGCCAATTATCTCTTGGTTTACACACAATTCTTACAAGCTTGGCAATCCTGTCCACCCTTCATGACATTAGAAGGAGCAAGCCGCTCTGTGCAAGCCAGGGGTGAGGGGTGCAGTCCCACTCGAGGCAGAAACATCACTGCAGCCCTGAGGACAACTTGGGACCTTTTAGGGAAGGGGTAAGGAGACCCCTAGCTTCTAAATACACTGTCTGAAAGCACAAAGCTAATGTGTCTTAGAGTCAGTGTCCCATCCCTGAGGAAAGGTGTATTCTGTTTGGTGTTCTTTGTTTGAGGGAGCAAGGAAGAGTGAAATACAGTGTGGTAATGCCATCTAAAAGAGGATGTTTATTGAAAGCAGGAAAAGTTTCAAAGTTATCTGTAAACTTTGCTTATTGTGAGCACACATTATTCCTCAATAATGCCAGATGGAGAAGGTGTTAATCTGGCCAGCAAAGTTACTTTGAAAGTTAATGCAGTGTCCTAATGTGAGATGTTGTCTTCCCATATTTCCAGGGTTGCACAGGGTAGTAGATGGAGTTATGGCAGACGCTGACTGGCCTCAGGAAACTGTGTAGCTTTAATGAGTAATAAATGCAGACCATCTGGTTCATATCTTACTAGCTATGTGATCCAGGGGGTTTGAGAGCCACTCTGTGTCCTAGTTAGCCAGCTCCCGAATGGGAATAATGATAGGTCCTACCTTGCAGGTTGGTAGCATGATCAGTAGTTCTCAACTATGAGTGCATATCAGGATCAACTGTATAATCAAAAATATAATAATTATACATCTGGGGCCATCCTAGACTTACTAAATGAGAATGTTTGAGAGCAGGCTCTTAAGCTTCTAGGTTTTTATAAAGCTCCCTCTCATGGTCCTGAACAATCAGATACTATTTGTAGAGGGTCTGGTGTCAACTCTGCCCCCTCCCTTCTCTGTCCTTCCTGCCTTAGTCCAGAGCATTGGGTAGCATTTAGGGTACAAATGACCAAGGAGCAGCTAGAAGGCCCCTTCATAATGCCCGTATAAAGCAGAGCGGCCTCCTTACCTGGCACTGACACTTGATGTTCGTGTCAATCCTGTGTCATAGGCAAGGGGAAAGTGTTCTTCCCATTTTAGAGATGGAGAAACGGAGCCCCAGAGAGCGATTTGATAGGATACTGCAGTGAATATGTTTTCAAATATTTATCTTCATCCCTGTGTCCATCCTCCTTGACCCTCAGCCACTAGAGGGGCAACTCAGGTGGTCGTGGGGGGTCACGATTACTTCGAGAGGTGGCTGGGTTGGAAGAGGGGGAATGGAGGGAGCCTGAGAAATGGAAGCCACCTCCAGACCCTCAGAGCAGGGATCATTTGACTTATCGGGACCCTTACAGTCCCTTGACCCCAGAGGGTACTGGCACGGTCCCAGGCCATATGACGGTTTAGGGGAAGCGACGGGACTAGAACCCCCTTCTCCTGACGCCCAGGTTGTTGACTTCCTGGCTAAATGTGCTTCTTTGGAGTGGGCAGGGCGTGGCTCAAGTGGTGATAGAAGCAGACTTTGAGCTAGTGCAGTGAGGACTTTGCATGTGCTCTTCCCTTTGCTGCAATGCTCTTCCCAGGTATCTCCATGGCTTGCTGCTCCCTCACCTCCACCACATGTGCTGGGACATCGCCTCTTTAGAGAAGCCTTCCCAGACTCCCTACTCTGTCCTCTTTCTATCCCAGCGCCATGTTTTCTTTTCTCTAAGGCATGTACCACTCCCATATACTTTCCTGCTTATTAATAATGTACCTCATGATTCCCTGTTGCCCTGTGGGAATGGAAGCTCCATGAGGACTGGACGCTGCCTATTTGGATCCCACTGTGTCCCTAGAACCTAGGACCTGGCACATGGTTGGCATTCATTGAATGTTTCTTGAATGATGAACGAATGAATGAATAAGTCCAATTTGTGCTGAGCCTTTAGTCTGTTCTGGCCACAGTGTGGAGTTCGCTTAACTCTCCCAACAGCACCAGGAGATAGAGCCCCGTTTTTCAGATGAGGGACCTGAGGTTCAGAGGGTGAGGGGTGTGGTGAGGGGACACAGCCCTTTGCTGACCAGCCACGCAGAGGCCCCAGGGGCCCAGCAAGTCGGTGTGAGCAGGGCTGTGCCCCCCAGGAGTAATGCTCCAGCGACCTCACATCACTTTCTCCCTGGGGTTGGGCCACAGCCCTGCCCTGTACTGTGGGTGCAGCCAAGCATACCTGCTCGGAAGCACCCTGGGCCTTCAGCCTCTTTAGCACTTGCTCTTTGTCCTAGTGGCGGAGGGAGTGGCTGCCTGGCTTGTACTTTGTGGACCGTCCCCCAGCAGGAATGTGGCCATCTCCCACCTCTAGGGGGATGGGGTTGGGTGGGGTGGTCTGCAGGCCAGCCACCCAGCCACTAGCAGTCAGACCTGGAGGACAATGGTGCTATCTTGTCAGATGCTCATCTCCCTAGAACCTGAGTAGGCCCAGATCAGTGGATCGAGTTGTGGGAACAGATTGGGCTCCGAGGTTGAGGTAAAACGTGTAAGAGGGAGGAGGGAGATTTAGAATCCATCCCAGAACAAGAAAGACCTTCTTTGATCAGACAACCTCACGATAAATTTTCCATGATCCAGTTGCAGAACACCTGGAGGGGGAACAGTGTCAGCTGGTTCCAGGTGTTGGGCATGGCCTGCGGTCTGGATTTTGAGGGTCAGCAGAAGGCAGACTAGAACAGTGGTTAAGACTAGAGCTCTGAGTCAGGGTCTGCATCCAGGGTCTATCAGTCAGTAGCTGAGTGATTTAGGGCATTTAACTGAGTCTGCCTGGACTTCAGTTTCCTTCCCTGTGAAGTGAGATGAAGTATTTCAATGGGGGGTTGAAACAATGAAAAGATGTAACATGGGAAGAGCTTAGCACCTGGCCTGGGTGTTGTTACTCTCAGTAATGCTGACAGTCAGTGCCTGGTCGGTTGGATGACAGATGGGTGAAGGCAGCTGTAGACCCCATGAACCACAGAACCTTGGATTATCATTGGGTACCTTTTCCTTTTTCTGTCTGCGCAGCAATGACTCTCTGTGTGCCAGAAGCTAGGACTGCAGAGGAAAAAGCCCTGCCTCTTGTCCTAGGAAGAACAGGTCTGCAGATGGCCATGGAGGGTGGGCAGGCAGAGGGAGTGTCCAGGTAGCTTGTGTAGCAGAGATACTGAGGGCTGAGCTGGAGCTGGCTGACTGGGTAGGGCAGGGCATCCGAGGGAGAGACCAGCCTGTAGTAAGGCCCCGCACGTCCTGTGGCTGTTGAATGAACAGCAAATGACTAGGAAGAGACATGGGCTCTCCTGCATGGAGGATTGAAACTGGCTGGAGGACACCCTCATGGGTGTCATGAGGGTAAAGAACATACAGGATGATCCGAGTGTCTGGAAGATTAACATTGGGAGCACCGAGATTTCCAGCTGAACAAACTAGCTGCAGGTTGCTCTGGAGGTCTGGGAAGGTCTGGGGAGGGTGAGAGGTCTGTTTCCCCAGGCCTCACAGGCAGGAAGGAATGAATGGTATCACACTGAGGTCTCTGCCACTCGTCCCCAGGCCCTAGGCTGGAGAGGTCCAAGGCTGGGGCACAGCTCCCCATTTGCAGGCGTGATTGTATCCTTTGCCCAGCAGTCCCCAATGGGGGCGGCAACCTGGCCCCAAAACCCCCAGGTTCTCGGGGGGGAGGGAAAGTGTCCACAGTTTTACATGGTGAGCCTTTAATGAATTAAATTATGATAATAGTAGTTATTCCAATCATAATGATCCTTATTGCTCCTGTTACCACTGCAGTTACCCCTTTGGCATATTACTGTGAAATTCTCATAACATTTTCATATCCATAGCTCACATCCTCCTGAGGATTTTCTTTTCCATTTTACAGGTGAAAACCTTGAGGTCCAGGTATGTTGAGGTGTCTTGCCCAATAAGGTCGCTGTTGCAGGAACTTGACAGGAATGTGAAACTTGTGGTCCTCTAAGTCTGCCTGGCTAAGAAGGGGTGGTTTTTATTAGGGCCCCTCGGCCATTCGTGTCTGTGCCTTGTCTAGACTGAGTTCCTAAGATTGTCTAGAATTCTCCTTGGAGCAGTGATTCCCAGTCTTTTTGAAGTTGCAACATCTTTCCATTGTGTGATTTTGCAATAGTTGCATCTCCCCCAGAAAAGAGCAATTGCCACTGATCCTCTTTAAATTACAGTTAGTGAAGAGAAAAATCTTGCTCAGAGAATTTTGTAGTTGCACTGGAAATTAGACTGCCTCGGTGAGACCATTGAACCTGGCAGTCTGGAAGAAGGCCTGGGTTCAGATCCTGCCTGCCCCTCTTTGCTGTGTGACCATGGACAATTCTGGCCCTCTTTCTGGAACCCACCTCTCTCCTATGCTGCGACTCATTTTTCTATCATGGGGGCTGTCTTCCTTTTGTACATTCTGCAGAACTGCCAGGTACTGGATGGAGAAGGAGAAGGTTAATTACTAGAACTGTCACATCTCAAGTGGACAATGAGAATTCCCTAATGTCTGGCAGGCAAAGCCAGTGGCAGTTTCTTAACTTCCCAGGTTGTGTCCTCTTCCTGGGTGACAGGTGCTGACTTCTCTTTGAACTGCAGCTTGGATGAAATTTGTCATGGGATCATGTGCCTTAACTGAGTGGGTTTGGAAGGAGGGGAGGTGGAGGAGGAACTCCAGGCAAGAGAATCCCTAATTTCCAACCTCTCCAGTGAATCATGGAACATTTGGATAAGTCACTTGTGACGGTGGAAAGACTGGGTGAAAATCAGGAACTTTGGGTCAGGTTTTTTTTCTAAAGGAGCAAATTATTCAAAATTCTTTACTGATAGAATATATCTAAAATGGATTTTTTTTCTTTTCCCCACAGTATTGTTTTATCCATCTTGAATCATTTTTTTATCTATAAAACTGCCTTTTCACTCTCCTCTCTCTGCTAGTTAAAAAATATTTTAATGGGGGGGGAAGGTATCAGCAAATTCTGAGATACCCCGGGGGGTCTGCAGACCTGTCTGTGGGTGCTCTTTGAGGCCCAGATGGCCATTCTTAGGCCCTGGCCCCTGGTGTTTTTCATGCAGAGCGCCTTCCTGCTCTACCATGAAGCCTGCAATTATTTAAAGAAAGTTCACGTTAAGTGGAAAAAGAGTGACCACACTTACTGTACCATGTGGCCAATAGGCAATTCAACACCAGAGCTACCCAACTCCCCAAGGCCCTCGCCAGCTGCCGGTGGATCAGGTGACCGCCGGACTGACGGGCAGGTCCGGATGCCCACTGCAGCCTGGAAGGCAGGATCTGCCTACATCCAGGGGAAACTCTGCTCCAAGCCTTACAGAATGCATTAATTTAAAAGCAGTTTTGTTGGGTAATAAAAGAAGCTAAAAATTATGGAATTTAAAACAAATTTTATATTGCTGTAACTCAGGCATTTAATTGCTCCATGATTCACCAGTAACCCCAAAGTGTTTTGGAGAAGTAACTTATTATCTTAAAGTCCTCTTTTTGTTTTATATTTTCTTTGTTCAACAAATGGTATATATATATATATTTTTAATTAATATTTAAAGATGTTTTTAAATAAAAAATTTTTTAAAGTAGGATTAAAAATATGTTCCAGTGTTAGGAACTAATTTGTCAAAGAAAGTGAGACCCACCCCCCCATCCTGTAGCCTCTATCCTAAAAAACAACCACTTTTAAGCAGTTTGATGTGTTTAAATACCTTGCAGTGAGATATGTGTTTATCTTGTCTTTTTATTTTTATGTAAATTGTATTTTCTTGTTATAAGAGTGGCACGTGTTGATTTATTGAAATTTGAGAGAATACAAATCGAAAAATCCCAGCACCCAAAAAGAAGCGGTGTAATGCAGTGTTTTTAATTTTTAAAGTAATGTTGTAGGTTCCACTTCAGCCAAGCTTCCCAACTTGGGCACAATTTTCTTGCCTCCCAGCCTATCATTTATGGGCTGATTTCTTTCTTTTTTTTTTTAATTACTGTTTATTTTGGTATCATTAATGTACAATTACATGTGCAACATTATGGTTACTAGACGCCCCCTTTTATCAAGTCCCCACCACATACCCCATTGCAGTCACTGTCCATCAGCGTAGTGAGATGCTATAGAGTCACCACTTGTCTTCTCTGTGTTGTACTGCCTTCCCCATGCGCCCCCCCTACAATATGTGTGCTAATTGTAATGCCCCTTTTTCCCCCCTTATCCCTCCCTGTGGGGTGATTTCTGCTCATGACCTTGAGAAGGAGAGAACTTAGACTGGTCATAGTTTAACTGTTGCACACCACGTGACCTTTTTGAACCTACTCCTCCTTCATAAAATGGGAACTGTCGCTGCATTGCTGTGAGAATGCATGCATGTATCGTGGATTTCAAAGCGAATTGCAAGTTGTAGAGTAACAAACAGATGTAAGGCAGTGTCACTACCTCCCCAGCCTGCCATCACCACAGCGACTGCTATTGTTTGAACTCAGGCAATATCCGGCTTGGACAATATCTCATCACCTCTAAGTTATTTCACATGACCAATTGCCATTTTACACCAAGATTTAATCACCCCCAAGGTTTGGCTTTTGTTCCATACACTGTGTACTGCATCTGTCTATATATATATACATTTGTTAATAAGTACAGAGCAAGATAAACACCCTTGCTGGTAGAAAGGCCTTCCAACCTAGGCTTCCTGATTTAGAATCTATTACTCGGCCGGGCTGTTTGAAGTGTTAACTGATCCACCGTGTGATTCAGGCTGCAACTGGAGCCCACCCAAGGGGAAGGGATTGGCGGGGAGCACACGGAGCAGGCTCCAGGAAGTTCCAGCTACTTAACGAGTGAATTTTCATGCTAGTTTCAATACACAACATTGTTCAGTGGGAAGGAGACAATAGACTTGATTTTTGTATTTATTTTGAAAATGTTTTACTTAAGCCTCCTTGAAAAAATTGGAAAAGTTACAAATGGAAGTCATCTCTCCTGTCCTTGTGTTCCTGTGCTCAGAGGAACCCTGCTACCAGTTTCCAACATGGTCTTCCAGAGATAAGTGGTGCCGATACCAGCATATATATGTTCTAACTTCCTGCCTCCACTTTTTTTCACAAATGGTGGCAAGCTAAGAACATTGCTGTACAACTTGCTTTCTTCTACTTAATAATACTTCTTAAAGATCATTTCATATCAGTATATAAGGCAAGACCTATTTCATTTTTTGGCTTGACTGTCGTGTAACCAGTTCTCTGCTGGGCATTTAAGTTATTCCTAATTTAGTGCTGCTAGTTTTCAGGGAGTATCTTTGTATGAGTGTCATTTTGCATGCGTGTGAATGAATGTGTAAGATAAATACCGCTAAGGGGAACTGCCCAGCTAAAAGGTATTTGCATTTAAAATTTTGATGACTATAACCGTATTCCCCTTCATGAAATTATACCAGTGTTACATCCTTACAGGAATAAATAAGAAATGCTTGTTTCTTCACACATTCACCAACACAGCATGGTATTAAACTGTTTAGATTTGTTAATTTGGTGTCTCTTTGGAGTTTTAGTTTGCAGTCTGTCTCTTATGGTTGAGAGTCACTTGTGTTTCCTCTCTAATGAACTGTTGTGTTGTTGATTCTCTTCTTACTGATCTGTAGGGCGTGCTTGTCTTCCACTTTCCCTCACAGTACCCTGGGATCTTGGATTCCACCCTCCCCTCTGGCAGCCTGGTTAGAGTTGAAAGTTCCTGAGTAGGGTTGGGATCCAGATCCTGGCCCTGTCACCTACCTGCTGTGTGACCTTAATTAAGTCACTTAACTCTGAGTCACTGTTTCCAAACTCTTAGTAAGGTGAGGATGTTAGTTCAATAGCAGTGTTGTTGGATAGATGAGATAATCAATGTACAAGTGTTCTGTAAACTGTAGAAAGCTGTAAAACGTAATATGGCATTAATATTCACATTTTATCAACTAAGTGAGAGACCTTAGATTTCTAATATTTTAGAGCCTGTCATCTGGTTAAGCAGGTGGGGCAAGTGAGGCCCAGAGAGAATGGACCTGCCCAAGTCATGTGGCAGGAGCTGGTCTGACCCAGGGGGGTGGGGTCCTGAGTTGTCTTGCTATAGTAGGTACCATAGTGAAGTGCAATTTGAAAGCATCCTGATTTTTACAGTAAGTTATCCCAGCTTCCCCCACAGCCTTTCTCTTTCATTGGAATGCTGTATAGCTGGACCCCAAGAGCCTATACTTCAGAGCTGAAAAATACCTAGGCTGGAATCCTAGTTCTGCCAGCTGTTAGCCAGCTTGAGACCCCTGCACCAGGTGGCTTCCCCTCTCTGGGCCATGGTTGCCTTTTCTGCCAAGCACAGTGGGCTGTCGAAAGGCTTACCGAGGCCACAGTGGTGGAGCCCTACCCATCTGGCACATGGTGAGGCTTGGCCGATGGTGTCTTATTCCTGTTGGGCTTTGCGGAAGATGTGGCAGCCTGGTAGTCAGGGAGGCTCTGGCGACGGGCGCTCTGGGTTGAGGCTCTGCTCTCCCCTCCCTTGCTCATAAGGCATCATACTTCACATCTCTGAGGTAATAAGAAGGAGCCTGGGCTATACAGGGTTTATTCGAAGAATCAGTGGACTTTGTATATAAAGTGTTTACCATGTAGGAGACACTTAATAAAAACAGTAAGTTACTAAAGAAATACTGAAGTGCCTGTGTATATGCTGCACTAGTCCAGATGTTGGGCATTTAGCAGAAAAGAAACAGGGTTCCTGGCCTTGGGGAGCTCACATCCTAGTTTATTGTTAATTTTGTTTTATGTTTGTTGTTCTTGGTCATAGTAATGGCAGCATAGTCTGCTCGGTGTCAGTAGATTCTGCTTGGTCCCTGCCTAGAAGGTCTATCTAGGACATACTCTCTTAAGGGGATTGGGGAATTTTTCCTCCACTGTAGACTCTGCAGATTACTTTCTGTGAGATAATTTTTTCTATGACCTCAGGGACTTGACTCAGCCTGCCTCCCTCATTACCCCCCAAGGGGTGGGGGCCTCACCTGGCAAGCAGAGGGTATAAGAGCTTCCTTGCCTGGGAGCCAAAGCCCTATGTTCCAGTGCTTTGACGTCCTAATGTCAAATGGAGATTAGATCTGGCTTTCTGACCCCTTGGCCTGGATCTCCCTGCTTCATTCATTGTTTTGCCATGGGGAGTTTCCAACCCCTGTTTAATGTCCATTTCCTGTGTGCTAGTCACTCGTTGGATCTGGGGGATACAGCAGCCGGCCCGTGGGGAGCTAGCATAGAGAGGCAGAAAATGAACAAGATGCTTTTAGTTCCTGATAAGCCCTGATATGAGAATAATAAGGGAAGGCCATGTGATAGGGGTCCAGGAGCTACATTAGGAAGGGTGGTCTGGGAGCGCCTCTGAGATGGTAACCATGCTGAGACCTGAGAAATCAAAAAGGAAGCAACTTTTGGGGAACAGCGTTCTATGGGCAGTGGGGACAGAAGGGCAAAGGCCTTGAGTTGCAACGCTTGTCAAAATACACCCACTACTTGTGCAAATGGGACCCAAGGGAAGGCTGTGTAAAGAGGCCTGGCGTGTTTAAGCATCTTCAGAGCAGGTGATGTGTTGGTTATAAATCAGAGCAGGCCCTGCTTGAGGGGATTGCCAAGTCAGCCTCGGTGAGGTGAGTGAATAAATGCATTTTAGACCATAGCTTGAGCTACTGTATTTATTTGAAATGACTAAAATCCACAAGGCCCCTGTAAGTTGCAGAATGAAGGCTTTTCCGAATTCAGAGCAGCTTTGGCAGGCTGTCCTTGCAGACGAGGGCCTCCTTGCCGGCTCTCCCATCTGATGTTGTCAGCGTCCGTAGCCACTGTCGACACAAAGTCAATTTCCACTTTTGGATCCGCGATTTAACGCTTGGCTGCTCAGAGGGCTGCAGAGAGTTGAGGTTAGTGGGGCTAATTGGGTTGCTTAATAAGGAAGGTTCATAGAATTGGAATAGCTGGGCAGGGGGCAGCGTCACCATGCAGAGAAACCAAGCAGGATTGGACTTGGGGGCAAGGCCAAGAGGAGAAAGGGAGGGAGGCCTGGCCAGAGGGAGCTGCTGGGAACAGAACTGGAGTGACATGGATTAATGTGGAGGCCTCAGACTCCCGTGGACACTGCTGGCCTGGGAGTGGGTCCTGTTGCCCCAGGAGCCTGTGTTCTAGAAAAAGGCCAGGTGTGTAGCTTGGGTTATTTTCTGGCCTGATTAATCTCTTCTAGCAGCAGCCTGTGTGGTGGAGACCTTTTCTTCCCTCTTTCTTACACCGTGACCCTCACTGCTATCCCACACACAGTAGTACAATCTGTGGTCCGTGCCTGCTGTTCCCCTGTGGTTGGGGACAGGTCTATCACATGATGGCCATGTGAGGGTTCAGCTCAGTAAGGCTAAAGATCATGTGGCCAACTCATATCCCACCGTGGGGTGGACTCTGGCCAGGTAACCCTGCCCTGAGGGCAAGTATAGCCTTTCACCTTATTCTAGGTCAGAATTCCCTTATCCATCCGTTCACTCTCTCACCTAATCAATATATGTTCTTCCATTTGTTCAGCAAATACTTACTGAGCCACAGTCCGCGCCCGGCTCTGCAGGGGCCGCTGCGGCTCCGTCTCATCTGGCTGTCTTAGAGCCTAGGGTCCGCCGGCGTGGGGAAGAAGCGGGGCTGCACACACGTCATCATCGTTATGATACACTTGCCCTTGAAGCTGCACACATCACGTACTCTGTGAGATAGACCGCAACAGACAAGTACTGGGACCTGGCTGGGAGGCAGGGATCCATGTGGTCGTGTGCCAGGGCAGGTAATGCCTTTTGGGAGCAGGGGTCCTATCTGGGAGTTCACGGCCCTGGGATTCAAAGACGACCTCAAGCCATTTCCGCCCATGTACATGAGCCTTCCTTCCAGCCTCTGTGGCATTTTATGTCTCTGCTATGGATTCATATCCTGTTTGTTTTTTTTTTAATCAGCAAATATATAATAACTATAACTATAATTTTTTTTCATTTTAAGTCCAGTTTTAAAGTAGATAGAAATAATTAAAGAATTGGCCATAGTTTTGTACATTCACAGTCCTCTAGTTCACCTGAGTAACTTCTCCTACTGTGTCTTACAAATAAAAGACAAAAATTTACTTAAAAAATCTTTTTTCCAAAAAATTAAGACTTTATTGAAGAGAATTAAGGAATTAGGTACACTCTCCAAAGGGAACACAAACCACCCATAACTTCACTCTGTAGACGTGACCACCATGAACGTTTCTTTTGTATTTCTGATAACATACATTTTTCTTTAAAAAAAATCAGATCACACAGTCTTTGTGACTTTTTCACTTAGCATTATATTGGATCTTTATTAAGGTTTCATTAATCTTCATTAAGATTTATAGATGGGCTTTTCCATGGCCTTAAATTTTTTTTTTGAAAAAATTTATTTTATTTTATTTTATTTTGGTATCATTAATATGCAATTACATGAGCAACACTGTGGTTACTAGATTCCCCCCATTATCAAGTCCACATACCCCATTACAGTCACTGTCCATCAGCATAGTGAGATGCTGTAGAATCAGTACTTGTCTTATCTGTGCTATGCTGCATGGCCTTCAATTTTTTTTTTTAGTTTATTTTGATATCATTAATCTACAATTAAATGAGTAATATTATGGTGATTACACTACCCCCTTCATCAGGTTCCCCCCCCCCAAACCCCATTGCAGTCACTGTCCATCAGCGTATTGAGATGCCATAGAGTCACTACTTGTCCTCTCTGGGTTGTACAGCCCTCCCCGTGCCCCGTGAACATTACATCTGCTAATCGTAATGTCCCTTCTTCCCTTTTACCCCTCCCTTCCCACCCATCCTCCCCAGTCCCTTTCCCTTTGGTAATTATTTGTCCGTTCTTGGGTTCTGTGAGTCTCCTGCTGTTTTGTTCCTTCAGTTTTTTTTTTTCCTTAGTTCTTATACTCCACATATGAGTGAAATCATTTGGTATTTGTCTTTTTCAGCTTGACTTATTTCACTGAGCATAATACCCTCTAGCTCCATCCATGTTGTTGCAAATGGTAGGATTTGTTTTCTTCTTATGGCTGAATAATATTCCATTGTGTATATGTACCACATCTTCTTTATCCATTCATCTACTGATGGACACTTAGGTTGCTTCCATTTCTTGGCTATTGTAAATAGTGCTGCAATAAACATAGGGGTGCATCTGTCTTTTTCAAATTGGGCTGCTGCATTCTTAGGGTAAATTCCTAGGAGTGGAATTCCTGGGTCAAATGGTATTTCTATTTTGAGTTTTTTGAGGAACCTCCATACTGCTTTCCACAATGGTTGAACTAATTTGCAGTCCCACCAGCAGTGTAGGAGGGTTCCCTTTTCTCCACATCCTCGCCAACATTTGTTGTTGTTTGTGTTTTGGATGTTGGCCATCCTCACTGGTGTGAGGTGATATCTCATTGTGGTTTTAATCTGCATTTCTCTGATGATTAGTGATGTGGAGCATCTTTTCATGTGCCTGTTGGCCATCTGAATTTCTTCTTTGGAGAAGTGTCTATTCATGTCCTCTGCCCATTTCTTAAATGGATTATTTGCTTTTTGTTTGTTAAGGTGTGTGAGTTCTTTATATATTTTGGATGTCAACCCCTTATCAGATATGTCATTTATGAATATATTCTCCCATACTGTAGGATGTCTTTTGTTCTACTGATGGTGTCCTTTGCTGTACAGAAGCTTTTCAGCTTGATATAGTCCCACTTGTTCATTTTTGCTTTTGTTTCCCTTGCTCGGGGAGATATGTTCATGAAGAAGTTGCTCATGTTTATGTCCAAGAGCTTTTTGCCTATATTTTTTTCTAAGAGTTTTATAGTTTCATGACTTACATTCAGGTCCTTGATCCACCTCAAGTTTACCTTTGTGTATGGGGGGCCTTCAATTTTTTAACTCACCGTTTTGATGGCAGCAGGGGATGTTCCTCATAGATGTAGACTGAGACTGTTCTGTGGTTTGTTCTCTCTTTTAGAGAGCCAGTTATATTTACTCATGACCTTGGGAAGCCATTGGCTCCTTTTAGCCTCTTCATTGACTTGTAAAATGGAGAAACCACCGTAGCTCCCTCTTGGAATGGACGCACCGGGTAAAGGAGCAGGTGGACCTGGTGCCTGAATGCCGTAACAATAGCTGCTGCCATGGAGCAGGACAGGAGGGGCCGCCACCAGCCCCAATCTGGTGGTCAGGAGCTGGACACTCTGAGTCAAGACATCTGCCTTAAGCGGCTGCTGACCAAAGTTGAACGTGGACAGCATATAAACAGAAGTTGGGCTGTGCCCCAGGCAGGGGTGGCCGGTTCAGTGTAAAGATAGTACTGTTTCTCCTCCCCTGGTCCTCACAAACCAGAGGAAGTGATTTGGTTAAGAAAGATGTACATCCTTTGCCAGGCATGCTTCCAGCAGCAGTGTGGGGCAGCTGCAAGATCGCCCCGTGGGAGTTGGTGAAGGGCCTGGCCACCCACAGCTGCCCTGGGTGTTTAGGCTCAGAGGGACTGAGCCTCCAGCCTAAGCCAAGGAGTGTGCTAGTAGCAGAGCTGAGATTTGAACCCAGGGCTTTCCTACCACATCTTCCATGTCAGATTCTTTCACCCAGGGGGATAGAGCACCTACTACGTGCAAGGAGCTGTGGGGGAAACAGACAAAGAGGGGGTGTGGTCCTTGCTCAGATAGCACACATGTATAATGCAAGAGATGCTGCAAAGGCCAAGGATACAGCAGGAGGTCCACAGAGTCAGTTCTTGAGCATCCGCCATACCAGGCCTGGTGGTGAGCAAGCAGACTATGTAGACTGGCCGACCGGCAAACAGCAGACGGCCAGAAGGTCCAGGGCTGAGGAGCCCAGTGAGGGAAAGAGCACTGTGGTGATGGCAGAGGGCCCTGGGCTGCAGTTTCTTGGAAGAATTGCTGGGGATGGGACTTGCGGTTGGGCTATCCCAGCTGCAGTGTCCCTGAAGCCGGGGCAGAGCTTTGGCATTGAATGGTAGCTAAGGGTAGGGCTTTCGACTCAGACCAACTTGCGTGCTGGTTCTGAGGAGTCTGCCACTTAACATGCTGTGTGACTTCGGGCAAGTTACCTGGCTTTTCTGAGCCTCCTATCTTGTTTAAAAGGGTGCAAGAAAGAAATGAGAATAAACAGACCTAATGTATCTGCAGCAGCCATGTGGCTGTTCTCATCAATTTCTCCATTGCCATCGTCCCTCGTGGCAGCGGTAGCAGCAGCAGGTGTGCAGAAGTCTGGGTCATGCTTGGGATTGGCCCTGCTGGACACTGTGGAGTGAAATGTAAATGAAGCCCAAACGCTGTGCTGATATGGCAGACACTTGCCTTACTAACCATCTCATGCACCTGTCACGCAAACCAGAGGGACTGGGGCCTGCTGTGTCTGGCTACCTCTTGAAGTGGGAAGGAGTGGGGTCGTTTTTAGAATTTGCTCAGTGTAGTAGGATTGCATCTGGTCCCACACAGCACACCTAGTCCCAATGAGCATTCAAGGGGAGCCTGCCCCGCCTTGAAGTAAGGTGAAAGAAAAGGGTCAGCTCATGCCTTGAACTGCAGGACTGGGTGAGGAGGAGCCGGAAGGTTTCTGGAAGCAGGGTGTATTTCCTGCTGTTCTAGTTATTAAAGCAGTGTGAGGTGTCTGGGTGACTGTGCAGTGACAGCTGCTGGCGCGGCACCTAGCCCCTTCTCAGGTCTGCAATGCTGTTCTGGTTGTGTGGGCCTGGAAGGGACTGCTTGTGGTCCAAGCCTACCTCTGTGGCTTGTTAGCCTGATAGGCTGCGGGTCCCACTGTCCTCACTCTCCTCATCCATAAAGGGATGCTAATGTCATCCTGTGGATACCCATGGACATGGGAGTGCCAGGCACCAACCTCATCACGGTGCTGTGAGGATAAAACAAAATAACAGGTGCTTACAGAACTTGGCTCAGTGTCTGTCACCTCTAGGATTTCTGCTGTTTTCTCCTTAGTTCAGTCTACTCCCCATCCTGTTCTCTGGTGACACCCTCGTCCTCTCTGGGTTCTGCGAGGACTTAGGTGAGATGACGAGCATCAAATGCCAGGGCAGTGACAAGCAGAGGGGCAAATGGGGGGACTCTGCAGTGGCCTCCACGTGCCTCCCTGCTGATCCGGGCCTGACTCAACCACCCAGGCCTCTGTCTAAATGTCTTCTCTGCTTTCCCAGGCCCCAGCCCCCTCTTGCCCTGAGGAAGAATTTCAAGGCTGACAAGAATGGAAGAGATTTTAGAGGGCATCTCATCTAGTATCTTCCCAGGCAGGGCTTGGATTTTCCCGCTGCCCCTTGAGCATGAGGGGCAGGATGCTCACTGTCTCTGGAGGCCCCCTATTTTTTCCTGGGAACGGTATTGATGATGTGTGGGTGTCAAGCTGAACCTGTAGCTTGTAGCCTATGGCATTCCCTGCGGGCTCTCCCTCCAGCCCTCCCGGGCCTTCCTCTGCCTCCTTCCCTGGCCCTGCAGTGCCCCCCACCCACCCCACCCCACAGCCTTTGGCCTTGGGCCCTGGTCCTTCAGCTGCATTCTGGGATCCTGGGGACCGCAGTGGAGCAGAGGACGGAGAGCCTCACTGTGGCCACAGTCCCTGGAGTGGCTCTTAAGCTTTTCTTTTTTTCTCCTGTTAAAGTTATAACTTGCTTCAGCTCTTACGTTGAATAAAAGGCATCCAACGTTGGTATGTTTCTTTTCTTGTTGTCGGGGCATGTTTGTCATGAAGGGTGGAGTTAGGGAGAAGAGGGGCCGTCATAAGTCTCTTACTGAGGCCACTGTGCGCAGATCCCGGGTGTGGCTAAGTGGAGTGTGTACACCCGAGGATTCAGGTGTGAGAGCCGTGAGAGCCGGAGCCAGGAGGCCTTCAGAGACCGTCTGCTCCTGGAGCTTTGGCCCTCTTTTGGTCAGAGCCCCCTTCAGGGACTCTGAAGACAGTATGGACTCTTTTTAGATAAGAATGTCAAAAGACAAAATAATTTGCTCGTGATTTCATAGACTGGAAGCTGGGTACAGGCCCAAAATAAGAACTGTCTGAGTCCTTCCACCTTCACTGTACAGAGTGGAAATGAAGGGCCAGAGAAGCACCCCCACTCCACAAGCACAGATAGGCAGGTGCGGTG
Source organism: Smutsia gigantea (assembly GCA_032199065.1). Taxonomy (NCBI): domain Eukaryota; kingdom Metazoa; phylum Chordata; class Mammalia; order Pholidota; family Manidae; genus Smutsia; species Smutsia gigantea. The sequence continues at coordinate 59,266 of JAVSCE010019978.1, read as the reverse complement.
GAGCTGGGCGGGAAGAAGTGCGCGGGCGAGCGGGTGGGGGTCTGGAGCAGAAGGGGTAGGGCAGCCCAGCCAGAGGCAGGGCTGCAGGGGATTGTGGGAACAGGGTTAGTGGCAGATGAGCAAGGAGGACCCAGCGGGTGTAAGCCCCTGGGTGTAGGCTGGGATGGCCTCTAGCCCTGCGGAGGGGCTGGGCCACACAAGGATGTGGAGTTGGTGAAAGATACGGAGCCTGTGAATTTGTGGTGGAATCTAGACAGGCTCCAGTACAAGGGGGACGTGATCCTTGGGCAGCAGTTACCAGACCCAGGAAGATCACGTGCTGGGTTGGAAAGACCTCAGATCCTACTGGTTTTCAGAATTATGCAGGGGAAGAAGAGGCTAGCAAGGGCAGGGCTGGGATAAGGTCAGTGCATGTGAACAACGGAGCTCAGTGTCTCAAAGTGTGGCGTGGGTGGTCTGCTTGGTGATTTGGGGTGTCAAGTGAATCAGGTAATTTCATTTTAATAGCTAAGTATTTATTTAAATGCACATTGATAAAATATACCTAGTACATATAATTTATTACTAAGGATAAATCTAAGGAGATTTAAGACAGATATTAAGTAAAAAATATCCAGGGTACAGGATATGGTGAATAACTTGGGCAGCTGACATGAGAACCATACACTCCAGGCCTGACCAGACTGATGGCTGAGCCCTGAGGGTGGGCTTCTCTTAGGGCAGAGGGTAGGACCCAAACATTCATGTCCCCCGCTTCCTTCCTGGGGTGGCTTCCTCCTGAGAATGGGGTGGAGAAGGAGGGGCCCAGGGAGGCCGGAGCTACTTGAGGTCTTTTCTCTAGGACCTGAGCTTAGGCCTCTTCCAACAAGATGGAGCAGAATGGGCTCTGACCTGAAGCCCAGAGGCACAGGGCTCGGGTCCAGTCTCTAGGTTGCTGCTGGCCCTTTGACTGAGAAAACGGGAAGGACAGTGCCACATCCCCTCCTGATCTGTGAGATACCGTGGCTGGAAATGCTATGTAGAGCCTGTCCGGTTAGGGCTCGGTTAGGGCTCAGCGGGTCTCAGCATGGAGGGCGCAGGCTGGGCTGTGTGGTGGTCCAGGCCTCTGGGGCTGCCAGTGTCAAAATGGGGGAGAAGATGGAGTTGCTGTGATAGGAGATCCGGCTGGTTAGATCCAAGTCCACTTTGGCTCTACCGCTTTCCTTGGAGAGGCCTTCCAGGGCCGTCTTTAAACACCCCTGTTCAGCCACCTCACCCTACTGGTTTCCCTTACTGCACTTACTGCCAGAGGATGATGTCTGATTCAGTTATGCATGTACTGCTTCTTGTCTCTCCTCCCACCAGAATGTCAGCTTCTTCAGGCTGCTGGGGGAGGGAGAAGTGAGAAAATTCAGGTGGAAGGTGCTTAATAATGGAATTGCAGTTAATGATAGTCAAAATGCAAAAAGAGGAATTTCCCTCTAGGATCTGAAAAAGGAAACCAAGTAAAGTCCCTTCAAGAGGTGGCAAGGTGTTAAGGGAGTGCCCTGAGATAACTCAGAACTTTCTTTTTAAGGCAATCTAATCCTGTGGACAGGAGGGAAGAGCCCTCTTCTTCACCTCTATTTATTAAATAAAGATAAAACCTCCTTTGGATTAGGGAAGAATAGGCCCTGGAGACACTGGCTTGTGTAGCTTCCCATCTGGGAAGCACTGATCATTCAGCTGTTGGTAAAGACCACAGCCAAAGACCAAGACTGAAGGAGCCGCCTGCCTGGGGCACTTGGGACTGGAGCCACCAGGAGCTAAGGGCAAACCTTAAGGGCAGAAAGGGGAGAGGTGCTCATTCTTACCTGAAACCCTCCTTCCGTTAGGAGATACAGGCTTTGTGGCCTTGGGCATGTCACTGCACCCCTCTGAGCCTTCAGTTTATTTCTAAAAGTGGGGTTAATAATGCTAGCCTCTATGGCACAGCTTTTAGGGTAAGTGAGATTAAGCACCTGATAATACCTAGCAATAAATTGCTCAAAAAATTTTAAAGCTGCTATTATAATAGGGATTTTCTTTTAATTAACGTATGTAGAAATTTCATGATTAGTAATCTGTGTTACATGAGCAGAATTTTACCTCTGCATCCTCACGCAAAGCTTGTACCTTGCAATAGATCTTGCCATTGAGAAATCTGCCACCTTGTGGCAGCCTACCTAAATTGCAGGCTCAGAGACTTGAAAAAAAATGTTTTCATTTATTATTGTTATATTTTATTTTGGGCTTGAATGGGGTGGTGTGAAAGAAGGAGATCAACAAGAAAATCTAAAGGCAGATGGTTACAGCATACCAGGAAAGCTAAAGTATCTTTAGCAGGTGAACTCAGTATATCTCACCTGGCAGAGCCTTCATGATCGATTAATGTATGTACTTAAAGATATTGCTTATTAAGCCCTTTCTCAAAAGGCTAGGCAATTTGAATAGCACTTTGCATGCATCCTTTGTGGTCCCGTTTTACATACCATGATCAATACTAGCGCCGTATTTCAAAGGGGGAAACAGGCTCAGAAGTGACTGAATAACTTGCCTGAGAACATGTATGGCACAGCTGGCATTTGAACCAAGCTGTCCTATTCCAAAGCCGGTGTGTGACTTTAACTTCTTACTACCGCGCCACCAAGGCCAGAACAAATAGCTGTCCTGTTCCTGGATCCTGGAGGGTTTAATGGGTTACGCTTTTGGTTTCTGCCTGCAGCTGGCTGACCTAAAGAAGCAGCATGTCACCCTAGGGCCTGAGATTATACCTATAGCCCTGCCCCTGTCCTTTACAGAGCATGTAGCACTCATCATGATTTCATTAGATCCCACTGTAGGCAAATGTAAGGCGATGGAATTATCTGTTCTCCTGCTTCCTGTCCCTGCCACCCCCCAGAGTCATGTGGCTGGCTTCCTTGGGGAAGGTGGATGCTCTCTGAGTGGCTCTGAGAGAGAAGCAGGTATCCTGCTTGCACTTGGACAACCTGAGTATGGAAGCAGGGGTGTGGGGAGGAAACAAAACCAACATTCTCCTTTCCAAGTGAGTTTGGCTGGCAGCGTAGTCCTGGCATGACTGGTGTGGAGATGAGGATCGGGTCTCTGCATTGGGTGGGAGGAGAACTGTGCCAGCAACTCCCTGGCCCCTGGCAGGGATGTCCTCCCGCGCCAGGGGAGTAAGTCCGTCCTGCACTAGGAAACAAGTCTTTCTCTAAAGCTGAACGTCTCGGCCCATTTCCCACACTGGCTTGGCATTGGCGGAGGGTGTAGGCCAGGGTGTAAAGTTCACAGAAGTAGGCTCTGGGACCAGAGAGGGTGTTTATGCAGGGGGGTACAAGAGCCAACAAATGCATTCCTGTGCCTCCAGCCTTTTTCCCTGCTCCAGGAGATGTGGTCTGGGTGAGGCTGGCTGGAAAGATTCCTTGATAATAAAATAGTCGTTTAGAAATGAAGTTTATTTAGGGCTCCCAGGGGAGGAGTCTGTTTTCTGATTCCCCCCCTGAGTCCATGGACACCTGGAGCTTTGAGGATGTGTGGAGAGATGAACTTAATATGTCTCACAGGCATGGGGTCTCAGACTTTATTGGAAGGTAGAGTTAGATCTTAGAACTGCAGGGGAATCTTAGAGCCTTGTTCTCAGTGTAGAAAATCTCGAAATCTAGAACCCTCTTAAATCATGCATTTATGGGTATCCTTTTGTCTAACTTTCCTCCTAAAGTAAGAAAGCATCTCAGTATCTCTGGAAAATGCCGTACCCACTCAGCTGTGCCTCTCCAGAGACAGAACATTCATTCCCATGGAGGGTACCCCATTCCCTTTGGACATCTGACAGCTTAGGTGTTCCTTTCATTGAACTGAGCTCTGCTCCCCTGGAACTTTCTAGCATTTGTTTACATCTACATAGCATCTTATGTTTCCCCCTTACAAATGATAATCAAGATGGCTAAATGATAACCAGCAAAAGAGGTGGGTTCTCACTGGGACACGAAGCACCCCCCACCCCCTCTCCAGGGAGGGGGAACGCACCTTGCCTCCCCTTGACCCCTGGTCACTCCCTTGTCTCTGGGCTCCAGTTTCTTTACTGATACATCAAATGGGGATTGTTTGAGCTTCCTATGGCTACTGTAACCAGTTAACACAAATGTACCGGTTTAAAACAACACAGACTTATTATCTTATAGTTCTGGAGGTAAGAAATCCAAAATGGGTCCCACTGGGCTAAATTCAAGGTATTGGCAGGGCTGCATTCCTTCCTGGAGGCTCAAGGACAGAATTGTTTATTTCCTTAACTTGTCTAGCTTCCAAAGGCTGCCCACCTTCCTTGGTTTGTGGTTGCATTGCTCTGACCTCTGCTTCCATCTTCACATCCCCTTTGAGCCTGACCCTCCTGTTGCCCTCACGTAAAGACTGTGCGAAAGGTAGCATGTTCCAAGGTCTAGGAGAGTAGGATGTGGCCCTCTTTGGGGAACGTTGCCTGCTCTAGGATGAACCCCCTCCTCTCTCCCCTGTCGGCTGCGCCTCAGCCGGCTTCTTCCTTCTTCCTTCTGCCACCTCTGGCTTCCTAATGGGGAGGAATGCCGAAGTCCTGAAGTTGCCTTTTCCAGCTGTCAAATTCTGTTCAATTTCTTATGATTCAACTAAAAAAAGGGACCAAATTTTTACCCTTCTGGGAACCATATTTTTATTGCCCAGTAGCCCAAGGCACAAAGAAATGTAAGACATTATTCCTGCCCTCAAAAAATTGATCATCCAATTAGGGGAAGACATAGGCACCTATGCAAAGTCAAGACTTTTTGCCTCAAGGCAATTATTAGCTATGTGACTGTGGACAAGGGACTTAGTATCTCTGAGTCTCAGTTTCTCCATCTTTTAACTGATCGTTAAGAATAAAAGGTAGAGAATATTGTGGAACTACAAGGGTGTATTGGAATGGCATGCCATACCTTGAGTAACAGGAAAGTGTAAGGACTTAACTGATTAAAAGTGATACAAAGTCATCGCAGGGTCAGGGGGCCAGGATGGAGGAGATGATGATCCTGGGCTCTGAAAGATCATCATCAGCACCAAATTTCCCGTCCCAGAACCTTGAAGAGATGGCTGGTTTGTTGAGGCTAGGGCAAGACTGCAGATGGCGGCCCCCGCCTGCGTGTTGTGGGGGGCCTTGTGCACACACATGTGGATGCCCCCAGCTGCATGGCCAAGCTCCGCGTGCCATTTTCCCTACAGATGACCACTGCTTGGTTACCCCTTGGGCCTAAGAGTGTGTGTACATTGTGCAGTTGTTCCCTGGATGATGGACCCAGGGGAGAGGCCTGCACAGGGCCTGTAGGTGGGTTCAGGGTACTTAGGGCTTTTGGGTCCAGAGGGAGGCCAGAGTGGTGCTGTCTGAGATGTAAAGCTGGGAGCAGAGGCCCTGATTGCCCAGGTCTAAAGGGCTGTTGGGGACAGCACAGGGGCCACCCTCAAGGCAGCGGTGTGGGCAGAGGCATGGAGGTGGCAACTAGCTGGGCGTGGTCTTGGGTCTGTGAGGTCAGATTCTGGGGGTAACCAAAACAAAGGCGTAAAGTAATGGGAACCACCTATTACGTCGCACTGTGTGCTACATAGATTATAGCAAGAGAAGTGTTTGCCATTCCTCAGCTAGTTCTGCATAGAGAAAGAGACCAAGCTGTATTCCTTTTTCCCTTTTCTTTGTTTGCCTGTCTGGCAGCCCTGGGTAAGCCCTGTGCTTACTCTACCATACATTCAGTGGTGTGCTGGTAAATGGGTAACTACAGCTCTGGGGAGGGAGTCGGGAGCCCTGAGTTTTAAGGTTTGCTGGTCTACATAATATAAATTTCCCTACCATGGCCAGTTCTGTGCTACCAATGTGATTATCACTGAATGATCTCTGCAAGCTGCCTCTAGTTTTCATCTACTTCGCATTTCATTTTAATCTTCAAACAACCCTGTGAATTAAGTGCCGTTATCCCAGATTTGTGGATGTGCGCTCAGAGAGGTGAAGGTTTCCGATCCCAGCCCTGCCAGACGCCCACCCCGTGGATGCCTCCGCAAGCCTTTCTCCCTGTTGGACTGAATTGCTTGTCCCCGCAAATTCTTACACTGAAGCCCTAAATTCCAATATGACTGTATTTGGAGATAGGGCCTTTAAGGAAGTAACTAAGGTTAAATGAGGCTGTAGAGGCAGGCCCTCATCTGATAGGGCAGGGGTTTTTATAAAAAGAAGGGACATTGGAGCTTTCCCTCCACGCTCACTCAGAGAAGAGGCCGTGTGAAGACAGAGAAAGCAGCCATCTGTAAGCCACGAAGGGAGTCCCCACCAGAAACCAACCCTGCTGGCACTTGGATCTTGGACTTCTAGCCTCCAGAACTGTGAGAAAATTAATTTAAGCTGTTTAAGCCACCTGGTCTGTGGTATTTTGTTATGGCGGCCCTAGTAAACTAATAGTATATGGCCCTAGAGCTTTCTGCAGAGCCACAGCCAGTGTCCTGCCGGCTTTTTTCCAAGAGGCTTGGCCCTGCAGGGGCTGCTGAGGGGCATCTGCTTAGTAGGGACACTGGTTGTCCCCATTCAGCAGACAGGGAAACCGAGGTCCGCCCAGGGTCCCCTTCCCAGTGAGTGGTACTGCCCCTGCCTAACCTCAGGCCTTCTTTTCCCAGCCATACCAAGGCCAGTGAGGGCTGGGTATCACCCCAAAGGGTGGAGGCCTGAAGGGGCATTTCCCCTCCCCAGGCGCCCATGTTGGCTCTAGCACAGGGACTCTAGGCAGTTGGGTTCCCAGCTAGAGCCCCAGGAGCCCTTTAAAACTACTAGACTATTCTGTGTGAGAGTTCAGCTAGGAGGCTGGTGCGCACGCACCTGGAGAATGGGCCTGAGGACTTTGGAGTCGGGCTGCGGTGGAGTGAAGAGGCAAGTCCCAAAGGGGCCAGAAGGAGCACTGAGATGGGAAACCAGATGGGCGTGTGGCTCCCGCTCTGCTGAGGCCATGGTGTGTGGTCAGGGCGGACACCGTCCAGCATGGGGTCAGGATGTGGAGTCAAGACCAGATCGGAGGGTGAGGGGGCCTAGCCCCACACTGTGCTGCTCTGATGTGCTCTGGGTTGGCGTTGCCCATGACCCTCGGCTGTGCGGGCACAAGGGCAGTGTCACGTGTTGGGCCCGAGTTTGCCTTAGTAGCTCTGGTAGTGGCATTGCTGTGAGCTTCCTGGGCTGGCAGTTGTGGTATGTTGCCATGAGGGTGTCCGGCAGGGACGTAGTTGTGACGTGAGGTGGGTTAGGGTGTGGTGGGGTTGGTGTCGTGCTGGCTGTCGAGTGGTGTGGGGTTCGTGTAATCACGCGTCCCTTCACGGTGCTTGGTGAGGGGTCTGGCGGTAGGGCTGTGGCACTTGCTGTGTTTTCTGACTGCTGACTGAGTGATGGAGGTGGTGGCATTGTGGTGGGCTTGGTGTGATGGTGCTTGTGACCTTGTGAAGGTGTTGTGGCAGTGTTGAGTATGGCGGTGTTGGCAGTCATAGGGGGAGCATGTCTGGTGTTGAAGGCAGCCTGTCAGTGGGGGTGCTGCGGGGTGGTGTCTGCTCCGGGGGTTCGGTGCTTGGTGACATTGGTTGACAGTGCTGCGGGCTGCAGCTTTCAGTCTGTACCTTTTTGGTGTTCGGATAGACCGCACGGCTGTGGTGGGGTTGGGGAAGGGGTGGACATGGCTGGTTGGTGGCTCATGCAGCCAGGTGAGACCTACATGGCTTTTCTTGGTCAAAACAACTTCCAGAAGAAACACAACCACATCTCCCAAAGCCCGATACCCCCTGTGCCCCTGGCATCCTGCCGGCATCTCTGCCCAGCACTTAGCGGGGGCCAGTACACGACAGGCCCTGGGAGTTGATCTTTCTCAGCCATCACTGCCCACAGGAAGGAGGACAGCTCTGGCTCCTTCCCTGGCCGGTGGGCAGGCGTGGGGTGAGGCAGCCTGTACTCTCGGAGGCTGTGTCTCAGCCTGGTCCCTGCCCAGCCGCTCTCATCCAGCCTGACACCCTCCTGGCTCCTTCTCCATGCAGGGCAACCCCACCTCTGCCCTGTGAGGAGGCTCCACTGTCTTGAAATGACTACTGAACTTCCTACTCACCCTTCAGAGCCTAACTCTGTGCCCAGGAGACCTTCCCCAGCTAACTCTTTCCCGACCTCCCCAACCCTGAGTGCCCTCAGCCTGTCTGGGTTCTGTCAGCCCTTGGTGGGGCCGCTCCCTCTCCACTTTGCATTGTGCCTACTGACCGGATTCACTCCTTTCCTCAGCAAGTATTCATCGAGTACCCGCCATCTGCTGCTGCTGTCTCTCTGGGACGCTGGTGCTCTTTCCCCAGGATCCCTGCCAGGCCTGCACAGGGCCCATGGCAGCTGGCACCACACCGTCCGTCAGAAAGGAAGCGTGTGCCGGGGTGTCTCAGGACCCCAGCCTGCTTTGGCCATCACAGCACCAGTTAGGAGAGCGAATGAGGTATTTGGTCTGGGTTCCCCTTTCAGCTTTGACCTGATGCCCTTTGGGTAGAGGCCAGGATAATCCAAGCATCCGGGCCCCAGGGAGAAGTCTATTGGCTGGCCCCTTGCAGCAGCCATGAGGCAGAGAACCTGGCAGAGCCCCTTGCCCCACTCTGGTAAGAGGACACCATAGCGCTGGTGCTTACTAGCTGTGTACACTGGACCCCACTTTTCTCACCTTCAGAAAGGGCCTAAAAATATGACATACTCCTGGGCAGTTGTGAGGTTTAAATGGGATGACACGGGTAAAGCACTTGGCAGTGGGCCTGGCACTGAATAAGGGCTCAGTGAAGATTGATTGCTGCCGTCATCCTTCAGGGTCTGGTCCCAGGTGACCTGCCTGCCTGCAGTTACCATATCTGAGTATTAAGGGGCGGGGATTTAGGATGATCTCTACAACACCAGCTTTGACATTTATTCGTTCATTCAGTATCTAGGCTACATCCCTTATAAGCCAGGCCCTCTGTGGGATGAGCGTGGTCGGGTCCTTGCCCCATGTGTGCTCTGACTGCTGGGCAGGGTCTGAGCCTCCCACCCCTCACTCCTGCCCCCGCCCTGTTCTGATCGTGGGCACTCCCCTTGATAGTTGGGCCCTGTTGAGCCGCTCAGAAAATTACTGCTATTCTCCAGGACCTTCTCAAGGGAGTCCTAGAAGTGAGGCTGAAGGTTTGGGAGCTGCGGGCCTTTTGCCCAGGGCTTGGGTTCTGTCTCTTGGTCTCAGAGTCCTCTGGGGAACTGGTTAGTAGTATAGATTCCAGGCCTTGTGCCAGGTATTTGCTTGGGTTCTGAGATTGGGATTGGCCCATGTGTGTCCACAAGCCTGGTGCCTGGCTGGCTCTCTTGTGGCTGCTCCACAGACTGGAACAGAGAGGAAACTGAGTCCTGGGGTGGGGGTGGGGACTTGGCCAAGGCTCCAGAGTGGGTGAGTGGCAGAGCTGTAACCTCAGTCTGAGACTCTGGACTCCAAGTCCAGTGCATCCCACTGTCCAGCGGGACCTTTGGGGTTGGTTACTCCACCTCAGCATTTCCAAGATCGTTGCAGTGAGACTTGGGGCCATGAAACAGTTGAGCCACATGTCCCCACAGCCACAGAGCAGGTAAAGCTGAGTCAGGCTGGTGGCTGTAGGGCAGGTATTGATGGATGGAACTGGTTACACAACTTCACCTGGATTCACCTAACCTTCCTGGGCAGCTGAGGGGTGTGTGAGGAGTGTGCAGGGGTGGGGTGAGGCAGCTCCCTGCTGCGGAGCCCTCTTAACAGCCATGTGTAGCTGAGCTCTTACATACTGTAGGAGCCAAAACTATAGCCCCAACGGGCAGAGGCAGCTGAGCATGTACTTCTGGGGCCCCCAGGGCACAGGTGGCGTCGTTGTAATTGGTGGGGTGGAGTCCCAGGTTTTTGTCTCCATTACTGTGTCACCTTGGACGGTTTCCTTGACCCTGCAGGCCTTCAATTTCCTTCCCTTTATAGGAGCTTGGTCATTCTTGCCCTGCCCACTGCCCAGGTTGCTGGAAGAATTCAGGAGAATGAGGCGTGCACAGGCTTCCTGGACAGGAGAAAGTCATGACTGAGATGTCACAGGAGCAGAAACTCCCCTTCCAGTGCCCATGGCAGGCAGAACTAATCCATCACCACACTCTTTCCTTGGAAGCTGGACAAGCTTCAGAATCCTTTGCAAAACAGTGCTTCAGGCAGTCCTCCCAATCAGTTGGAGCTGGCACTGAGATAAACATTGTTTCTGAGAGATGTAGCAGGGATGCTGAGGCTGCAGCTGGGCATATCTTACCTTGAAGGCTCCAGCTAGTAACCACTCCTCTAGCTCTGTCCCTGGACAGGAGCCAGAAAGTACTCAGGGCTCTGGATCTCTGGCTTTTCTGATCTGCATCTATCTTTGGACCACTTTCTTCCATTTGCCCTTCCCCCCCAAGTACCACTCTCCACAGGTAGCACTGAAAGGAGTTGCCTCATTAGGTCACTCGACAGTCTATATTGAAAGTAAATCAAATGAGACAGAAATCAATAATAGAGTCGACCTGCCTTCCCCTCCCTGGCTCCCTCTTAACGTTTTTTTTCCAAGACAACCAAACTGTCTGAGGCCAACATTGCCCCCTAGTGGTTGGTGTGAGAGAGCGCTGACTGCCCAATCCTCTGCCCTCCACTTCCTTTCTTCCCTGCCCAGACATGACCCTACCCCCCCTTCCCTCCATCATTGTTGTTAGCTTCCTTTTCAACCCTTTCTGCATTCTGCTCTGACTCTTTAATGTGCATCGTAGAAAAGACAGCAGAGCATAGGTGATGGAGGCCATGAAAGAGCATTGCACTGGAAGGAGGAGCTGAGCTATAGTCTTGTTTCCATTAGGGGCTTACTGTGTGAACATGGGCAATTTCCTTTCCCTCTATGGGCTTTAGTTTCCTCGTCTGTGCTATGAAATTTGCCCATGTTCAGTGTTTACCAAAAGGCATGCCAAAAGCTTTTAAGGCTGGACAGCTTTTCATAGCACAGGACTGCATTTAGATTAGCATCCTAGGCCCTGGTGCCAAATCATTGTGCCCACCAGGAACTCCCAAGTGCCCCCTGGCTGTGGTACCACCCATGGTTGGCATCCGTAGATGAGGGGACTTTGAGGTCATATGTGAGGTGGGTGCTGGTTTGGAGAGACTTGGGTGAGCCCCTGGTGCCAGCTGCAGCCTAGGATGCAGTGAATTCATCCAGCGCTTCTGGGAATGACCCATCCAGAGGCCAGCCCTGTAGAGTAACAGAGGGTCCATGGCCTCAGCAGTTAGATCTGCATTCATATCCCTGCTTGGCTACTTGCTGGCTCTGGGGCTACAACAAGTTTGAATAGGACTATATGGTTTTTCGCTGTGGGTGGAAACAGCCCAGTAACCATTTCCCTTCGGCAGTAGACAGCGAGGCTCTCCCGGGCTGCCTGTAGTCTGCATGCACACACGTGCACACACCCTCAGGCTCCTGCCTGGTGCCTGCCCTTGCGGCCTAACCCCACCCTCCGTCCAGCAATTCCATGATAGGAGTAACCATTTCTTGGCATGTTGCACTTTCTGAATTGCAAGAGGAAGGTTATTATTGCCATTTTGCGATGAAGGGCCTAAGGCGCAGAAAGGTGACATGACTTGTCTTAATTGGGCAGTAAGACCAGAGCTAGAACTCAGTCTGAATCTGTTTTTGTTGTCATGCTTGCCAAGATAGTTTTGTGGTTTGTTTCATCTACTGTTTCTTGAGCATTTAGTATGTGCTAGAGCGTTAGAGTAATTTTCTTAGTCATATTAAACACACACACACACTCTGCTCACTTTACAGATGTGGAAACCTGCCTTTCTGAAAGAAGTCCCAAAATGCATTGCAACACTGCCCATGTTAGCACAGCCAGGATCTGAGGCCATTCCCTCTGTCTCCTGATCCTGTTCCCCGGTGACCCTCTCCCCTTTCCTCCTGTCTCCTTCCCAGAGCCCACCCCTGCTGGGCCATTGCCAGCCCCTGCTCAGTGGTTAGGCCTGGCCTGAGCTGCTGACAGCCAGGAGTGGGAGGGGGCGTGCTGGGCTCTGTGCCCGGGAATGTGTTGGGACATTCCGCTACCCTCCCACTCTGGGAGGGAAGAGTTAAGCGGCTGCCTCGTCCCTCATGGATCACAGAGGCCTCTTCACTCCTTTTACAGCCTGGGTCTCCTCGGGAAGCTGCCTGTGACCTGCCCCCTCCCTTACATCCTAACTTCTTGCCTTCTTTGGTCCTCTCTCCCCAGGAGGACTGCGCCACCCCGTCCTCCTGGGCCTCAAGAACACGTAGAAGTAGGGATTTTAAACTCTCTTAACACACACACACACACACACACACACACACACACACACACACACACACACACACACACACACACACACACACAGTATCCAGCTGCTCACATGCACAGGCCACCATTAACTGGATCTTGGCAGATACCGTGTGGGGGATGGCGTAAAGGGCGTGCCCCCTGAACCAAGAGTGGTGAGGAGGCCCATGCTTTGGCAAGAAGACTTTAGTGTCTCTCTTACCACTAGTCTACAGCTTGGTGGAAGAGGAAGAGGCCGGTGAAGCTGAGAGCAGGGCTCTTGGGCTGTCTGGATCAAGGTGACTTTCAAGGCTGTCTCACTGAGACCACCACCATCTAGACCTTACATCCCTGCCATCCCACCAAGCAGCCCGTGTTTACACATGCCCAGTCACAGAGCCCTCACTACGTCACAGGGCTGCCTGTAACCATCTTTGGGCAGCTCTGTCACTGACTTCCTAAGGACAAATGAGCTGCAATGTCAGCTCCCACCCTTGGCCCAGGCTCAGCTCTGTGGGACCCCACAGAGTGAAGCCCACCCCTCCTGCAGGGCACACCTGTCCTGACCCCTCCCTCCCAGGTTCCCTCACCCACACCCTAGGCCAGACATCCTGGATCCATAACTGTCTGGCTGTGGCTGGGTGATCTCAGGTAAGACCTGATACCTGTGTGTCAGTTTCCTTATTTGAAAAAAGGAAAGTGTGACTTAACTGCATGATCTCGGAACTATCCCCCCAGGTTCTAGGATTTCAACAGATTATTCCTAGAACCATCTCACAGGGGGTGACCTGTGCCCAGTGTCTTGTCTGCAGACCAGTCTAGCGAGTAGGTGCCCTAGGTGGCTGTTGACCCAAACAAGACCTAGTTCTTGAATGTCACAGATGGAAGAGCCCACGCCGGCCCCTCCTCAGAAGGGTCTTCCCTGGATTTCCGTTGGCTGCTGAATGAAATTCAGACTCCTCGCAACACCGAAGGGCCGTCACCCTCCGATTCCCGCCAGGCTCTGCGTCTGAGCAAAGCCCGTGGAAGACTCCTGAGTTTTGAATCCCATCGCTGCCGCTTCTTGGCTGTACATCACAGGTGGAATACACTAAGCCTCTCTGAACTTGAGGTGTTCCCCATCTCTTAGACAGCGGTGAGAGCTGTTAGAATGCCATGGAATGAATGTGAGTACCTGGCACATCAGAAGTGCTCAGAAACTGGCAACAGCAGGCACTCCTGTGTCTGGGAGCGGGCTGTATCTTCTGCCCTCAAGGTCAAGTTTCAGCACCTCACTGCCAGCCCACAAAGTGTTGCTAGACTACCTCTGGTACCACATAATGTTTATGCCTTGAGGTTTTTGTTTTTTATTTTTTTAATTAAGGTATCATTGATATACAATCTTATGAAAGTTTCACATGAGCAACACTGAGGTGACTACATTCACCCATATTACCAAGTCCCCCCACCCCCACCCCATTGCAGCCACTGTCCATCAGCGTAGTAGGATGCTATGGAGTCACTACTTGTCTTCTCTGTGCTGTACTGCCTTCCCTGTGACCCCCCTACATTATGCGCTCTAATCATAATTCCCTCAATCCCCTTCTCCCTCCCTTCCCACTCATGCTCCCCAGTCCCTTCCCTTTGGTAACCACTAGTCCGTTCTTGGAGTCTGTGAGTCTGCTGCTGTTTTGTTCCTTCAGTTTTGCTTTGTTCTTATGCTCCACAAATGAGTGAAATCATTTGGTACTTTTCTTTCTCAGCCTGGCTTATTTCACTGAGCATAATACCCTCTAGCTCCATCCATGTTGTTGCAAATGGTAGGATTTGTTTTCTTATTATTATGCCTTGAGGTTTTTATTGAGCAGCTATATATACTGGACACTGAGGATACAATGAGGAAAAGACTGGGAGGCTACTGCATCCATGGAGCTCTTCAGAGACACAGAAGTGAGGAAACAAATCAGGAGACAAAATAGTGACGGCAGTGGGATGGTGAGGGGGCAGACAGAGGAAATAATGGGAGATGGGACCATCAGAGGCGGCTTTTTCTAGGATTGACTTTTGAGACGTCTGGCAAGAAAGAGCATTTGAAAGAGCCCGGAGGGATCCTGAGAGGAGGATAGTGTGGTGAGGACACAGGTATGCAGGGGAGCTAGAGGTGAGGGAGTCCCAGGAGTGGGGGGCACCCGTGGTGTGGTACCTTGACCCCAGGGCATCTCAGTGCTCTGTGATGTTTGATAGAGTAGATGGAGCCCACTCCCAGCCCCTGCATGTGGGCACTCTCCTATTGCAGTGGCATTTTCTAACACCCTCTGGCTGGCAGAGAGTGACTAATTCCCTATTCTCAGAGCTGAAAGGAAATTTAGGTGAAAGAGTTTTCATCCTGGGTGGGATGGAGAGAAGGAACCTGCAGTGAATTCCTAGGCCTGCAGGTGGAAAGCCTGCTCCTGCTACATAGCTGGGGGTGGGCAGGAGTGAGGGAACAGAGCCATGTGGCGTCAGAGCACGGGCGGCCCACACTCCTAGGCGGGCAAAGCCCCAAGCATGGTCCCTGACACAGGGATGAGCCTGTGATAGAGCAGTGTGAGCCAGTGTGCCCGTGCCTGGCTGCAGGCCCATAGGGTTCAGAGTCTCATCCTGACCTGTCAACAGGTCCTCAGTATGACCCAGGTTGGCTTGCCTGACCTTGAATTGGGTACAGGATTTCAGGCCAGATATTACCTAGTGTTTGGCAGGCAGAGTCCCAGACTGAGAAGAGAATATCTGGGTTCTGGTATGTCTCTCCACTGTCTTGCCATTGAACCTGAGATGGGGCCCTTCTCCCTCATCTGCACTAGGGTTTCTGATGCTTGCTCTGACAGCTTCTTATTCTAGTTTTGCAGTTCATTGGTTAGAGGAGGAGGTTGTCTAGTGTGAAGCATGATAAATCTCTAAAAACTTTTGATAGGTCTGAATACTTGGTTGTATTAATTGAAGCCTGGGGTCCAGAACTATGAAGGAGATGGTTCTGTCACTAAAGTAGGCAGACAGATACTCTCTCAGAAAGGAGAACAAAAAGTAAGATGAGTCTAAACCAGGTTTTCTTCCAAATGGCACAGGGACTGTAGCAGTGTGCAGCCCAGAGGAAATGGATTCCAGGGAGGGCATGAGAGCTGCTGCAGATACTGGACATGGGAGGGGGCAGCCATGGTGAAGGAGGCCACAGGAGAGGCTCCAGCTCAGGGTAAGGGGCTTTCCAACTGTCCGGACCTGCTTCCAGATGGAATGAGCTGGCCTGGCATGGAGGGTAGGGCGTTTCCTGTCACGGGAGGTATGAGAGGGCAGGGGGGAAAGTCACCTGCTGGGTTGGCTGTCCTTTGTCCTTTGGGGCACCGGACTGGGTGATTCCTGCCGCTTCTGGATGGCTGCCATTCTGTGAGCTGGGTTCAGGTGTGAGCCTGACAACTCCTGTAGCATGACTCAGGATAGTCATGTGCCCTCTGTGTACCTTACTTTTCCCACATGAAAAAGAGGATTCCTGTCTGCCTTACAGGCTTATTGTCCAGATGAGTTGAGGTGATGGCCATGGAATCCTTTCTGTGGTACAACCACAGATGTGAGCAAGACATAATTATCATTTTCCCCCTTTTATGATGTTTTCTTGGCACTGTGCTGGCATTTGGGTGGTGGGCAGGGAGGGAGGAATCCCTGTTCTTACAGGTCAAGCTGACTGATCTGTATAGCAGAGCTTCTGCCTTAAGGAATTCAGTTTTGGAGGGAGCAGAGTGAAGAGTGAATACTAAAGTAGAGTTAGCAAACATAGCTGACCTGACACAGGCCTGACTGAGGCAGACATCACTAGTCAATCACCGCACACTTTCCTGCTGATTTTGGATATGGCCTCATCCTTACACACACGTTGCCAGATACCAGCTACTGCTAACTTGGCCTGTAAGATAGACTCTATTTGCTACTCCTAAATAAAAGCACATAATTATTAATGCCATTTTTGTTCAGTGTCAAGCAGGTGACTCAGTAAATGCATTAAGGAGAGTGTATGTGTTGGCAGGGAGATGAGGCTTAGGACAGCTTTGAGCTAAATTAAATTAGACTGGGATGGCTTTTGGGTGGAAGTGGTAGTGGGCTACGTCCAAGAAGTGGGAGAGAGAAAGAGAAGAAGAGCATTCCAGGCCATTGGCACAGCAAAAGGAGAAAGAAACCCAAGTTGTAGTGGGCTGGGAGAAGGGCTCATCATCAGCTTGGGGATGGGATGAACACTGACCTGGGAGTCTGGTCCTTGCTCTGTCACCTGTTTACTGTGTGACCTGGGGAGGGCCCATTCCCTTTATGTAGAGTGAAGAGTCAGGGTTGCCTTAATATCCTCTGAGCTGTAAAGAAGCTCTGAAAGAATAATTTTTTGCCAAGACCAGCATCCATAACACACTCAGGCACACGCGTGCACACACACCCTTCTCGCCAAGCAGTGGGCTCTGATGAATGCCTTGGTGGCAGCACATTGAAGTGCAGTCCAAATGACTCAGAAATCCGGGGGCTGGCAGCAGTAACTGTACACCAGGAGAATCATTGGAGATAGAAGCAAGATGTGGGCTGAGTCGGGCCCAGGCTTGACAGATCCCTGGATTTCTAGAGGATGAAGGATTTTCCCTGAGGTTGGCAGAAGGTTTAGGTCCAGAGCAGCTGAGCTGGGTATCTGGGCCTCTGCACCATTTCAAGGTGCTCTTTCATTCCTGGCCAGGAAGGAGGGGAGACTGGGTATAGGCAGGGGGGCTGACAGATTCTCATCTATTTATAGCTGGGATTTGGGGTCACTTGGGCCTGGGTGCTGAAATGGCCCAATGCCTGGCCTTGCCAGCCAGTCACAGGTCCTGCATATTAGCTGGTGCCCTAATGTGCACCCACAGGGCTGGCCTGGGGTCTGGGCAGACATTCAGCATTCCCTTCTGTCTCCCAGCGGGCCTCTGGGGGGCTGCCAAGTACGGCTGGAACAGAGGTGGTGGGGGAGGCAGAACAGGAGGGAAGAAAGGGCTTGTGGAAGGCAGCTGGTAGGGCTATCCTGGCCAGTGGTTCCAAGCTTGCAGGGCAGACAGGAAGGTCAGGGCACTTAGGGCAAAGGTCGCAGAATGGGTGCCAGAACTCCTGGGTCCTGGTGTCAATGTCACTCTGAGAGAGAACGAGACAGACCATTGGCCCACTCAGGCCTTCCTCACCCTTGGAACACATCTCCTCCCCCACTGCCACACTCAAACCCCAGAGGCCAGTTAGCTAATTTCCACTGAGACACACAGCCACCAATGGGACTGGGGGACTTGTCCTCACTGATCGGCACATCTGCCCATTTTGCCCCGTTGGACACTCAGTTAAGAATGTGCAGAGTTTCCTCCAGAGAGAGAAGCATATCTGGATAAAGGGAATCTGTGACCTTAGTGAGGACTGCATGGGGCCTGAGACATAGAAAACATGGGCTGAGGTTGTGACTGTGGGGAACATGCTAGAACTCTTTGGATGGTAGGTTCCTCATCTCTGAAATGGGGAGAGCTCATGGGGGTGCTCTGAAGACCAGATAAGAATGTGTGAATCTGCTCTGTAGCATTTTACAAACAGGAGCGTGGCCACAGCCATAGTGATACCCCCGCATGTACGTGCGTACGTACCCTCCAGTGCCTGCCCCAGCTTGGGCAAAGCGGGTGGGAGACACCTCGCCTGCCCGAGGCCGACGCCCCCAGGCCCCTGATTTCAGGTACCCCCCAACTCCGCATGTCCAGAGCGGAGTTCCTCTTGCATCTCGCCTCCTCCCCTCTTGCATCTCGCGCCCTCTCCCTGCTGGTTCCCTGCAGCCCTGAACCAGCGAGCCCAACTTGCTTTTTTCTTCTTCACTCCCCAGCCCAGCTACCACCAAGTCTTTTCAGTCCTACCCCAGAATATAGGTCACAATAGGTCCAATCTGTCTGCTTCTCTTCATTTTACTTCCTTCTACTAGGAGGCAACTATGTCACACTGGCCTAGGGAGCAAGTCACCCAACTGGGCCTCCTGCTCCCATTTGTCCCCATCTCCCCAAGGCAACCAGAGCCCAGGTTTGCCTTGCCATTGGCCTGCAGAAACCCCCTCAGTGGTCACAGGGCTGAGGCCAACCCCGACTGCTTCCCCCTCAGCCCTCCTGGTCCCCTGAGCTGTTCTTGTTCCTTCTCTTAGTGTTCTAACCTCCTGGGCACTGGTCTGGGGCCTCCCGCATCTAACTGCATGGCCGGAGCCCCATTTTTCTACGATCACTGCTATTATACTTCCGGATGCGTAGTGTAGATTAGCACTGAAATAACTTCGGGAAAGAGGGAAGTATTTATATGCTCTTGGGTGACAGAGAATTCTCCGTACTGGTGGTATTCAGGTTTCAGGAGATCTGGAGAGAAGCCCCAGCCAGGGTGGCAGGAAGCCTGGACCCATGTGGACCTCTTCCTCTGGGGCATTAGTCTCATATCTGGGCAGTAAAGGGTTGGACCAGATGTCCTTGCCCACAGGCCCTTTTAGTTCTACAGGTAGGACAGAAAAGGCAAAAAGGCAAATCATGGATGTTATAACCAGACAGACCCAGGTTTGAATCTTAGCCTTCATCACTTGTTGGCCAGGTGACCTTGGGCCTCTCTGAGCTCAGTTTTTTCTTCTGTGTAAGAGGATGGGGATAATCATTTTGATGTCTCAAATGAGAGAGCACAGTGCCTGGCACTTAGTAAACACACAGTAAATGGGGGCCCCTTCCTTTCCAGTTTATAGTGTTAGAATGGAACGTGGCAGTTCAAAAGACTCATAAATATTTATCATTAAGAGCCTGCAATGGCAGTAAGTACATATCTATCGATAATCACCCTAAATGTAAATGGACTGAATGTACCAATCAAAAGACATAGAGTCACTGAATGCATAAAAAAACAAGACCCAACTATATTCTGCCTACAGGAGACTCACTTTAAACCCAAAGACACACAGAGACTAAAAGTGAAGGGATGGAAAAAGATATTTCATGCAACTAATAGGGAGAAAAAAGCAGGTGTTGCAGTACCTGTATCAGACAAAATAGACTTCACAACAAAGAAAGTCACAAGAGACAAAGAAGGACATTACATAATGATAAAAGGGTCAATACAACAAGATATAACCATTATAAATATCTATGCACCCAACACAGGAGCTGCTACAATGTGAAACAAATACTAACAGAATTAAAAGGGGAAATAGAATGCAATGCATTCATTCTAGGAGACTTCAACACTCCACTCACTCCAAAGGACAGGTGAACCAGACACAAAATAAGTAAGGAGACAGAGGCACTGAACAACACATTAGAACAGATGGACCTAACAGACATCTACAGAACTCTACACGCAAAAGCAGCAGAATACACATTCTTCTCAAGTGCACAGGGAACATTTTCAAAAATAGATCAGATAATAGGCCACAAAAAGAGCCTTGGTAATTTCAAAAAGATTGAAATTGTACCAACTAGTCCCTCAGACCACAAAGGTAGGAAACTAGAAATAAATTACTCAAAGAAAATGAAAAATCCCACAAACACATAGAGGCTTTACAACATGCTCCTAAATAACCAGTGGATCATTGACCAAATAGAAACAGAGATCAAGCAATATATGGAGACAAATGCAACAATAATTCAGCACCGCAAAATCTGTGGGATGCAGCGAAAGCCACACTAAGAGAAAAGTATATTGCAATACAGGCCTACCTCAGGAAAGAATAACAATCCAATATGAGCAGTCTAAACTCACAATTAACGAAACTAGAAAAAGAAGAACAAATGAGGCCCAAAGTCAGTAGAAGGAGGGACATAATAAAGATTAGAGCAGAAATAAATAAAATTGAGAAGAATGAAACAATAGAATCAATGAAAGCAAGAGCTGGTTCTTTGAGAAAATACACAAAATAGATAAACTCCTGGCCAGGCTTATCAAGAAAAAAAGAGTCTACTCACATAAACAAGAATCAGAAATGAGAAAGGAAAAATCACTATAGACACCACAGAAATACAAAGAATTATGAGAGAATACTATGAAAAATTATATGCTAACAAATTGGATAACCTAGAAGAAATGGACAGCTTTCTAGAAAAATACAACCTTCCAAGGCTGACCCAGAAAGAAACAAAAAATCTGAACAGATCAATTACCATCAATGAAATTGAACTGGTAATCAAAAACATACCTAAGAACAAAAGGCTTGGACCAGATGGCTTCACCTCTGAATTTTATCAAACATTTAGTGAAGACCTTCCTCCTTAAAGTTTTCCAAAGAGTAGAAGAGGAGGGAATACTTCCAAACTCATTCTATGAGGCCAGCATCAGTCTAATACCAAAACCAGGCAAAGACACCACAAAAAAAGAAAATTACAGACCAATATCCCTGATGAACAAAATGCAAAAATACTCAACAAAATATTAGCAAACCGAATTAAAAAATACATCAAAAGGATCATCCATCATGATCAAGTAGGATTTATTCCAGGGATGCAAGGATGGTACAACATTCGAAAATTCATCAACATCATCCACCACATGAACAAAAAGAAGGACAAAAACCACATGATCATCTCCATTGATGCTGAAAAAGCATTCGACAAAATTCAGCATCCATTCCTGATTAAAACTCTCAACAAAACAGGTATAGAGGGCAAGTACCTCAACATAATAAAGGCCATATATGACAAACCCACAGCCAACATTATACTTAACAGTGAGAAGCTGAAAGCTTTTCCTTTAAGATCGAGAACAAGACAAGGATGCCCACTCTCCCCACTTCTATTCAACATAGTACTGGAAGTCCTAGCCATGGCAGTCAGACAACACAAAGAAATAAAAGGCGTCCAGATTGGCAAAGAAGAAGTTAAACTCCGGGTTTGCAGATGACATGATATTGTACATAAAAAACCTATTTTTTAATTGGGTTATTTGCTTTTTGGGTGTTGAGGCATGTAAGTTCTTCATATATTATGGATGTTAACCCATTGTCAGATATGCCATTTACAAATATATTCTCCCATACTGTAGGATGCCTTTTTGTTCTGTTGATGGTGTCCTTTGCCGTACAGAAGCTTTTTAGTTTGATGTAGTCCCATGTGTTCATTTTTGCTTTTGTTTCCCTTGCTCGAGGAGATGCATTCAGGAAGAAGTTGTTCATGCTTATATTCAGGAGATTTCTGCCTATGTTGTCTTCTAAGAGTTTTATGGTTTCATGACTTACATTCAGGTCTTTGATCCTTTTCGAGTTTACTTTTGTGTATGGGGTTAAACAATAATCCAGTTTCATTCTCTTGCATGTAGTGGTCCTGTTTTGCCAACACCAGCTGTTGAAGAGACTGTCATTTCCCCATTGTATATCCATGGTCCTTTATCATATATTAATTGACTGTATATGCTTGGGTTTATATCAGGGCTCTCTAGTCTGTTCCATTAGTCTATGGGTCTGTTCTTGTGCCAGTACCAAATTGTCTTGAGTACTGTGGCTTTGTAGTAGAGCTTGAAGTTGGGGAGCGTAATCCCCCCAGCTTTATTCTTCCTTCTCAGGATTGCTTTGCCTATTCGGGTCTTTTGTGGTTCCATATGAATTTTAGAACAATTTTCTCTAGTTCGTTGAAGAATGCTGTTGGTATTTTGATAAGAATTGCATTGAATCTGTAGATTGCTTTAGGCAGGATGGCCATTTTGACAATATTAATTCTTCCTATCCATGAGCACAGGATTTGTTTCCATTTATTGGTATCTTCTTTAATTTCTCTCATGAGTGTCTTGTAGTTTTCAGAGTATAGGTCTTTCACTTCCTTGGTTAGGTTTATTCCTAGGTATTTTATTCTTTTTGATGCAATTGTGAATGGAATTGCTTTCCTGACTTCTCTCTCTGCTAGTTCATTGTTAGTGTATAGGAATGCCACAGATTTCTGCGTAGTAATTTTGTATCCTACAACTTTGCTGAATTCAGATATTAGATCTAGTTGTTTTGGAGTGGATTCTTTAGGGTTTTGGAGTGGACAAGGGGTTAACATCCAAAATATATAAAGAACTTACATGCCTCAACACCCAAAAAGCAAATAACCCAATTAAAAAATGGGCAGAGGATTTGAAGAGACAGTTCTCCAAAGAAGAAATTCAGATGGCCAACAGACACATGAAAAGATGCTCCACATCACTAATCATCAGGGAAATGCAAATTAAAACCACAATGAGATATCACCTCACACCAGTAAGAATAGCCAGCATCCAAAAGACTCAGAATAACAAATGCTGGCGAGGATGTGGAGAAAGGGGAACCCTCCTACACTGCTGGTGGGAATGTAAGCTAGTTCAACCATTGTGGAAAGCAGTATGGAGGTTCCTCAAAAAACTGAAAGTAGAAATACCATTTGACCTGGGAATCCCACTCCTTGGAATTTACCCAAAGAATACAACTTCTCAGATTCAAAAAGACATACGCACCCCTATGTTTATCGCAGCACTTTTTACAATAACCAAGATATGGAAGCAACCTAAGTGTCCATCAGTAGATGAATGGATAAAGAAGAGGTGGTACATATACACAGTGGAATACTATTCAGCCATAAGAAACAAAGAAATCCTACCATTTGCAACAACATGGATGGAGCTGGAGGATATTATGCTCAGTGAAATAAGCCAGGCAGAGAAAGACAAGTGCCAAATGATTTCCCTCATTTGTGGAGTATAACAACGAAGCAACACTGAAGGAACAAAATAGCAGCAGACTCACAGACTCCAAGAAGGAACTAGTGGTTACCAAAGGGGAGGGGTGTGGGAGGGCAGGTGGGGAGGGAGGGAGAAGGGGATTGAGGGGTATTATGTTTAGTACACATGGTGTGGGGAGCACGGGGAAAACAGTGTAGCAAAGAGAAGGCAAACTGAATCTGTGGCATCTTACTACACTGATGGACAGTGACTGCATTAGGGTATGGGTGGGGACTTGATAATGTGGGTAAAAGTAACCACATTGTTTTTTCATGTGAAACATTCATAAGAGTATATATCAATAATACCTTAATAAAAAAATTTTTTTTAATTTATCATTAAGAAAAAGTCTTTTTTGACCCTTATCATTTAGTGCCAAGTATTTGTGGAGAGGCTGCTTGCTGTACAGTTAGTCTAGCCTTCTATTCCTACCTCTCCTGGGACCCCAGTCTCCTTCTCTCATATGCAGGGTGAAGACTTTGATCTCCTGGTTCGGCCACAGGAGTATCCTGCTGTGGGTTATTGTTGTGACTGTTGGGTGGTGGTGGCATCCCAACCCAGGTTGACACTAAAAGGGGTCAGAAAAAAGAATCATTCACTGACCTTCCCCCCCCCCACCGACATCTGTGAGGTCAGCTGCCCAAGGGTCTTGGCTTAGAGTGAAGGCAAGCTGAGGGCTGAGCCTGACACCGTCCTTTTATTTTTTATTTTTTATTAAGGTATTATTGACATACACTCTTATGAAGGTTTCACATGAAAAAACAATGTGGTTACTACATTCACCCATATTATCAAGTCCCCACCCATACCCCAGTGCAGTCACTGTCCTTCAGTGTAGTAAGATGCCACAGATTCACTGTTTGCCTTCTCTGTGCTACACTGTCTTCCCCGTGACCCCCCACACCATGTGTACTAAACACAATACCCCTCAATCCCCTTCTCCCACCCTCCCCACTCGCCCTCCCACACCCCTCCCCTTTGGTAACCACTAGTTCCTTCTTGGAGTCTGTGAGTCTGCTGCTATTTTGTTCCTTCAGTGTTGCTTCGTTGTTATACTCCACAAATGAGGGAAATCATTTGGCACTTGTCTTTCTCTGCCTGGCTTATTTCACTGAGCGTAATATCCTCTAGCTCCATCCATGTTGTTGTAAATGGTAGGATTTGTTTGTTTCTTATGGCTGAATAGTATTCCATTGTGTATATGTACCACCTCTTCTTTATCCATTCATCTACTGATGGACACTTAGGTTGCTTCCATATCTTGGTTATTGTAAAAAGTGCTGTGATAAACATAGGGGTGCGTATGTCTTTTTGAATCTGAGAAATTGTATTCTTTGGGTAAATTCCAAGGAGTGGGATTCCCAGGTCAAATGGTATTTCTATTTTCAGTTTTTTGAGGAACCCCCATACTGCTTTCCACAATGGTTGAGCTAGCTTACATTCCCACCAACAGTGCAGGAGGGTTCCCCTTTGTCCGCATCCTCGCCAGCATTTGTCATTCTGAGTCTTTTGGATGCTGGCTATCCTCACTGGTGTGAGGTGATATCTCATTGTAGTTCTAATTTGCATTTCCCTGATGATTAGTGATGTGGAGCATCTTTTCATGTGTCTGTTGGCCATCTGAATTTCTTCTTTGGAGAACTGTCTCTTCATACCTCTGCCCATTTTTTAATTGGGTTATTTGCTTTTTGGGTGTTGAGGCGTGTAAGTTCTTTATGTATTTTGGATGTTAACCCCTTCTGACACCATTCTTTATGGGAAGATGCCCCAAGGGCAGGAGCAAGATCCAGAGGCAGATAGCTGTGTAAATGTCTCCCCAGACACCCTGTGACATGGGTGGCCTTATGTCTAAACCCAGCTGTATGCATGCCACAGATGGTCTGCAGAAACTGCACATTGAGAGAGTCACGGGAAGAATGTCATAGGTAGTAGAAAAGGTGGAGAAGAATTCAGATGATAGAGTAGAGGCCATTAAACAGCAGTAAATGTCAGTAAAAGGAATAAAGGAATGAATAAAACAAATGAATAAAGGTCTTCTGTCGGTAGAAGGAGAATCCTCCCCTAGGCCCTGGAAGCAGATCATTAACCCCCTCAGCTCAGGTCTTGCCAATTTAATTAGGTTCCTAGCATAGAAAAAAGACATAAGAAAAAAACCATGGGTTAAGTAAGGGTTACTGACCACCACAGCTTTCAGCAGTGTCCATAGCTACACACGGAAGACCTGCTGATGTCAGAGGCTACAAATACCTGCTTCCTCACAGTAGCTTATGTGATTGCCAGTTATGAAGGTGAGACTATGGGGCCAGCTCTAAGCAAAACATCTGTGTCGAGCAGTTTCTTGTGGGGAGAGATCGATGATTCTGTGACATTCTACCTACAGGGACACTCTATCTGTGAGAGGCATGTGCAGGGAGGCTGATGCATGTAGTGATGTGACTGGGGTATGGGTACCCCTGTCTCCCAATCATAACTAGATCTGGAAAGAATCCAAGTTTGGAGAGATTTCTGTCTATACAGTGCAAGGATTGGGTTTGATCATCTACTTTCCGCAATCAGTTGGTAATAACTGTCAAAAATGCTGTGTTGGAGAATGCAAAGCTGTGTTCTGGCTCAGCAGGAAGGAGGCCTGTGATTGATCAGCAGTATCTGCCATGGGCAAAGGCACTGAGAGCGGTGCTATGTTTGCTGTGTAGTAGCCATTACTGTGTTTTGTCCTTTTGTTTTGTTTTGGTTTTTGGTTTTTTAGTTCTCTCACTTTAGTTATGAATCAATAGAACAAATGAGGGCAACTTCAGGGCTCTAAGGAGAGACAAATGCAAAGTGAGGGCTTGCCTGGAAAGGGACTTGAGAATTCAGAGACTTAAGCTGGCTATGTGCCCTAATGGAAATAATTTTCTCCGTTGAAGTTCACTTTTCTCATCTGCAAATTGGGACAAATGATCCATCCAGTCCTGTGAACCAAGCACGGTTGTTATAAGGATCAAATGAAGTAATAAATGTGAAATCATTTTGTCATATTTATGACACCAGGAAGTTAAATGACACTTTTTATGTGCCAGGCACTGTTCTAAGTGGTTTACTTATCTCTCCATTTCATCCTCAAAATGACCCTATGAAGTAGTTACTATTGTTACTCTCATTTTAAAGAAAACAGCACTTAGGCATAGATATTAAGTCACATGCCCACACAGCTGTGGGAGCAGGGTGTATATCTAGCCAGCCTGGTTCTGGTGTCACTGCTTTGAATCCCTTCTTTATGGTGCTTCTCACTGTAAAAATGTAAAATGCTCTGCACCTGGAAGGAATTACTTGAAGCAGCACCTCTAATTCCTTTCTTGCTCAGGAAATACCTCACTAATCCACTCCCTCATTAACACCCGTGCTGGTGAAATCAGTCTGCTGTGGTCTGTGTGTCAACCTTTCAGGGCTCAATGACACTTTCCCAAGACCTTTGGAGAGAAAAGGAAAGGGAAGCCATATAAATCTAAGGGTCTGTCCCTGATCTCCAGTGAAACTGCCTGGGTTCACCTCGTGGCTCTACTGTTCCCTGGCTGGGTGACCATGGGCATGTTACCTAACCTCTCTGAGCTTCGGTTCTTCATCTGTAAATGGAAATAACAGTCACAGCTGCTGTGGGGAGCTAATGGGATCACATAGGGATGTACTTGGTAACATATTAAATACTCAGTCTATATCATGGGGGTGGGGGTACAGAGGTTAAAGGAAGCTGGAATGGTGAGCATGGACTGCCCTTCTTAGGACTGGGCAGAGGACCAGGGCCTTTCTGCAGCATCTCTTATTATGGTGCCCTGGTCATCTCTGAGCAGATTATCCCCTCCCAGGTGGAAGCTACCACCCCCTACCCTCAGCCCCCAGACTTGGAGCTTGCTAATCCCTCTGGGTGTGCCTCTGCCCTCAGCCTGGCCTCAGCTCTGTGGCTCTCCCCTCTGCAGACAGCTCAGCAGTCAGCCACACACCTGGTCCGAGCTGCCACAGTCCCAGACCAGCCAAATCCAGAGTAAGATGGTCTAGAGCCTGCACTTCCTGGGGGCCTTTGAGGCTAAAAATTACAGCAAAAGGAATACACCTGGAATGATTCTGATTCTTGGGTGAGGCACCTGAGATTCACAAGTGCTCATGTTTGGGGCCTGATGGGAGAAATTAATAAGCAGAGAAATTGACAAAGCTCACTGATAATTTGCTTACCTGTCAAGCTCTCTGGGTGCTTTCTCTTCTGTTGGGAGTGGGTCTCAGCACCCCTTCCTGTGCGGTGGGAACTTGCGCTCCTTGCAGCATGTGTGAAATAGATTCCTAGGCTGCGACAGGGCTCTGGACAGTGGACAGTGGCGGTTGCTTCATCACTTGGGGACTTATTTAAAGTGTAGATTCCTGGTCCTCCCCCAAGATGGTTACAGGCCCTTTGGGGTAGGGCTCAGGAAACTGCATTTGTGCAAGCATCCCCAGGAGATTCTGTGGCAGGTAGGTAAGAGGACCAAACCTTGAGAAATACTGAGTCTCTTCGTAAGAATGTCCTCTGATTCTGTAAGATTTCTCCTTGGCTGCCATCTCTGAGCCACCCTACCGCCAACTCTTGGGGCAGCCAAAACACCTGCAAGAGGCCCAGAGCTCCCGCTTAAGAGTTTCTAGAGATGACCCTCTGCTTCTGCATGAGCTCCCCATCCCTGGAGGTGTGCAAGGAGCCCCAGAACATGCCTGCTCCAGATGGGGGCTGTGGGTCAGCCAAATGCAAAGTGTTATGATTCTGTGATTTCATTGCCTGGAAAGGCTAGTCTTTTATAGCAAAAGTCAATTTCTGCAGAATGGGTGGCAATTAGAGGATATTGGAGCTGAAAGGGAGATTTTCTCACTGTAGAACTCTTTTTTTTCTCCCCTCTGCAGACAGAATCTTACCTGAAGGCTCAGTGAGTCAAGGGACAAGGGGAACTGCTCTGATGGGACTGGTGTCCAGCAACCTCCTCCCCCACTTTTATAGCCTTTCCCAGATTAAGATAATGAGAGCCCATATCCCAGGGCCTTGTGGTTTTCTGTTTAAATATGAAAGGATACATCATAAAAGTTTCACTATTCAACAAACATGGGATGAATGAGTACCTGCTGGCCCCAGGGGACTGCAGGACACACACCAGAATCCCCTGGTGCTGGGTTCGAAGCTTCCCCGTGGGGAAGTGATGCCAAAGACATAGAGGGGTCTAAGTGGGGCAGGGGTGTCCTTGGGCAAGACATGGAAGGACAGTGCCTTGAAGATGTGCAGAGAACAAGCTTACCTAGCAGGAAAGGCTGCGAGCAGGGCGGGGTGGTGGGAGGTGGAACAGTCTGTACAGTTGCTGAGGTGGGACCGTTCGGTGTGTTTGGAGTAAAGGGTGGGAAGGGGCAGGGCAGGAGGCTGTAAAATGGGGGTGTGCAGGGAGGCCTTGCCTGGAGAGCCCTTCTGGAGCCAGCAGGGCCGTTCCAGAGATTTCTAACCCTTCATTGACCGAGAGTGGGGGTGGGGGCAGAAATCTTCTTTCTTGGAGCCTCTAAAGATGTGGGGTCCTCCATCCCCTCACTTCTCAAAACAGCTCCCCAAAGGCAGGAGGGGTCAGAGAAAGGCCAACACCTCACACAGTTAATTCATTCCATTCGGGGGATGGAATGGGGATGGGACTTGGATTCTAAGGGTCATTTAAGGAACGTGATTTCACGGAGACACTGGCACTAGGAAGCTGGGGTCTAATACTGTCTGGCTGCACTGTTGCCTCTCTGTTGCAACCTTTTTGAGCTTGAGTTTTCCTGTCTGCAGAGTGGGAGGATACTAATTTCTACCTTGAGGAAAGTCGCGAGGCTTAATGCGCTGGTGAAAGATAAAGAGACAGACTTGATACAGAGTCATACGGACTGAAGCAGTCTGCTCCTGGGGTGCTTGAGTCCCCTTTGCAGTTCACACTCCACCCTCTCTGTAAATCGCAGCAGAGGAAATCACCGCCTTCACTGCCTCCACCGCCTTCCATACTTCCTCGTATGGAAAAAAAAATGTGCCTTCCGTCCATTGGTGTCTTGGATATGTCCTTGGAGCCCCATAAAAGCCGTTCTGTGTCTCCTCAGAGACCTTCAGAGATGTGCAGTGCCAGTGACCACAGCCTCGCGAGCAGACACCCTGAGCTGCCTCGTCCAGGCAGGTGCGGGAGGAGAGAGTCCACCGGTTTTGGTGGTGGAGGTGTCTTCCACCCCTCCGGGCCTCCCTTCCCTCGGGGTTGCTGGTCTGCCGGACCCTCCAAACAGCCCGCGGGGGCAGCTGCTGTTGCCTGCTCTTTCCTGTTTGCCTTCCTGAGAACTGAGTGGGGGCGGTGGGGAAGCTCTTCTTGGGCAGGGGAGCGGTTTCTGCCTGCTAGGAGGAGCCCCTGACCCACAGGAGATGTTTTCCTGTCAGAAGGGAGAAGTGGTTGTATCAGTAAGTCCCAGGGGAAAGAAAGAAGGAAGTTGGTGCAGCAGAGCGTCCTCTGTTTTCCGAAAATCCCAGTGTGCTCTTCATAATAGCATAAGCTGACCCTTGTTTCAAAGAATGCCCCTGCACTGTGTCATTTGGCATCCATGCAGCAGATGCTTGTGGGGAGGACACGCCACACCCTAGTCTCCTCATCCAGCAGCTCCCCCTTCGGGAATCTGGCACCGAGCCTGTGGTAGCCAAAACCGTCAGGACAGAGACCAGGCACTGTTGCTCCCCAAATGGTTCTCCACCGGAACCCACTGACTGTTGTTCTAAGATAGCCTTCAGCTTGGAGATCTGGTTGACCAGTTCACTGCAGATTAGAAATGGTTCATGAGCAGAAAGGAATGGAACTTACTGAAGACAGCAGGCCCAACAGGGGGAAGGCCTGTAAGCCGAGAACCCAGCTGCCAAGAGGAGCTGATTCTGAAGACCCCAGGGCCCCAGGGAGGGGCTGCGTGGTGTCAAAGCAAAGAACC
Organism: Smutsia gigantea; assembly: GCA_032199065.1. Taxonomy (NCBI): domain Eukaryota; kingdom Metazoa; phylum Chordata; class Mammalia; order Pholidota; family Manidae; genus Smutsia; species Smutsia gigantea. The sequence continues at coordinate 29,232 of JAVSCE010019978.1, read as the reverse complement.
ACTGAGGGGTGGTGGCTCATATGGTGGTTCCGGAAGCCAGCAAACTAAGACCCTGAAGGCCAAATCCAGTGGACTGGCTCTTTTTGTAAGTAAAGTTTTATTGGAACCCAGCCACATCCAAGCATCGTCTGTGGCTGCCTTCACGTGACTGCAGAGCTGAGTAGTCAGATCTTTACTCTCTGGCTGCTATAGAAAAATTTGGCCAACCCTGGACGATTTGCACTATCAAGGAAGGGTTAAAATTAAAATTCATCCTATGTTAGAGCAAGCCCAGGAGGTACAAAGTCCTTTGGGGAAGAATCTCCAGACAGACTGATGGTGTTGTTACCTGTGTGTTGGTATTTCAGGGAAGAGAAAATGTTTCAGATTAACTGGATTTCATAGGATTATCAAATATTATGGCCAAGGAGGACATTAGTGTGCAGTTTGACGTTTGCATATACATATGGGGAAACTGAGGCCCAGGGAGGCGAGGGGATTGAAAGCATGTGGCAGCGCCCAGTCTCCAACCCAGGCAAGAGCACTTTGTTCTGATTTGCTGTTCTGCGGCAAACACATGTGCACGCACCCACATGAGCAGAATTCTCCGAGTAGTCAAATGGCAAAGAGATGCATTTGCCTCTAAAGGGCAGTTGCTTATTTTGTCTTTTCTGTGTCCATTGCCATTGCATTAGGAGAAGGGGGGCAAGGATTCCTGCTTTGCTCTATACAAGGAGGCTGTTGTCCCGGCCAGGCCCATCGCATGGCAACAGGGCGAAAGTGGAAACTGGGAGTTGTGTTTAAGGCAGGCTCCTGTACAGCAGCTGCCTCCCACCTGCTGCTGCAGAGCATCGTCTCAAGCACCTGCCCCCTTCCTGTTGTAACCAGATTGGAATGCAGGCACCAGGGGCACGCAGGCCTGGAGTGGGCCCTTGTGGGAGTCAGTGTCCCCCGGCCCCATGCGTGCCACCTGTGTCCGGGGCATGGGGAGTTAGTTGCCAGAGGCAGCTTGCTGCAGTCCAAGGGTCAGTCAGTGGCTTTCCACTCTGAACCTCAGTTTCCTTCCGTGGAAAGTAGAGTCAGAGCCAGTTCTCTCTGGGGGTGCTTTTTTTCACTGTGTTGTTGTGTAATTCTGGTACCTGTGGCTCCCTTGGAGAATCTGATACAAAAAGGATTTTGTTTCTAATCTAGCATAGAGGTGAAATGTCACAGTTTAGGGAGTCTGATTTCATGGGTTCCCATCACAGCTCAACAAGTCTTTAGCTGGATGCCACCACGGGAATGCAGCAAACCTCCCCGGGCCCCAGTTTCCTCCTCTGTGAAATGGAGGTAAAGAGGGAACCTGCCCCAGGAGGCACCTGCAGCTGAGCTTGGCTAAAGCATATGGAGAAAGGCTGGACCAAATGGCTGTCAAGGTCTTTTCTCACTTGGGGTTCTGTGTTTCTAAATGCCAGATCTCTGGTCTCAGCAGGCTCCCCTCTGTCCTGGGGAATTTCCCAAGCAGAGGACACTCCACTGAAAACCAGCTCTGGAAATCTGATCTGGAGATTAGAGGCTTGAAAAAGGCAGTTGAGAGAAGGGAGCTGTGGGGAGTTTCCAGAGTGCTGAAGGCAAGCAAGAGTCCAGGTGGGGGTGCCACACCTGCCAGCAGCTCCCCTAGGCAGAGCGGTCCGGGAGGGCAGCGGCTCCAAGCAGGATGTTACTGCATCGGAGGCCTGGGGTACCATCACTTCAGCCCCACCCCTCTGCATTTTTCTGTAGGATCACCCTTCTGTTTGGGGATGATTCTTGGAGGGGTTGGGAAGAGGGAAGGGGTAATTTTTTTTTTTCAGCAGTATGAAACAATGATTGAAAACCTAGCTCTGGAAGCCTTCGACCAACTGGGGAACCTCACTGGACCTCTTCAGTTTCCTCCTCTCTAAAATGGAAATAATAGCAGCTGTGAGGATTAAATGACATAATTCATGCCAAGAGCCCAGCCCATTTTCCTGCACAAAATAAGCTTACTCGGTAAAATCTGAAGACTTGCCTACTATGTGCCAAAGTACAGTGGGAAGCAAGACAGACTAGGTCCCAGCAATCAGGAGCTTTCGTCCCAGGGTGGGGGAGTAGATAACAAACACGTGAACGGCATGGACAAGATGGTCTCAGACGGTGATGTGGGTCATGAAGGAAATAAGACACAGCCAAGTGATGGAGAGTGTGCCAGAGTAAGGGGATGGCCGCTTCTGAGTGAGTAAGGTCTCTCTCCAAGTATCAGGGAGGAGCCAGCATGCAAAAGTGGCTTGGGCAAAGGCCTTGGGGTAGGTGTCAGCTTTTGAGCTCCTTTAAAGAATGCCCAGATACCAGGTGCATGATCAATGAGGCAGAAAGTGGCTGGAGAGGATGCTGACAAGGTTGGCAAGGGCATTGTCAGCTACTGATGTTTGGCTTTCATCCTGAGTGGAATAGGAATGTCTCTGAAGAGTCTTTTGGAGGGAGTGGGGTGACATGGTCTGATAGCTATTTTTTAAAGATTATTCTGGCTACTGTGGGAGAGACCAACTTGGAGTGAGATGGGTGCATATGGAAGTGGGAGACCTGTTAAGCAGCCCTGTGAAAAGTCTAAGAGACGATGATAGCACGGGCTAGTATGATGACAGCAGAGATGGAGAGAATAGTATTGTTTTTGGAGTGAGAGTAGACGGGACTGGCTGATGGACTGAATGGGAGGGAAAGAGGATTTCCAGGATTGCTTGTTAGCAGTTGGGTGAAGGGTTCACCATCTGTTAACATGGGGAAGACTGAAGAAGAAACTGGCTTGGGTGAAATTGGAATTCCATTTCCACATAAGGTTGAGATGCCAATAAACCAGCCAGGTGCAGATGTCAGGATTTGAAAGGGCTCCTCTGCAGGACTAGCGGAGGACACAGCTACCAAATGGAAGGACACAGCTCATTTTGAGCTGAGACAGCCTGAATGCATACCTAACTGGGGCTTACCCCTCTTCTGCCCTAAGCTTCTGGATTAGCTTTAAGGGCCTCCCTCCCTTACCCAGCAGCCTTGCGTGACCCGCACTCCTCCCTGAGCTCCTGATGGTCTCTGGCCAACTCAAACCTCTCCCCTAGAGGACTCCTAATGGATCTCAGTGGAACCTTGGGCCCTGTTGTACCTGGAAGCAGAGGCTGGCATCGCTGGAACCAGCCACATTCAGTGTAAAATGCTACAACTGACCTTGATCTCACATCCAGGAAGCCCGGGAGACAGAATTTAGGAGGTCTGTGAACCTGCCTGGGAAAAAAAAAGTTATTCTTTATTTTGGCTAACCTGTAAGTGAAATTTAACATTTCCTTTCATTATGAATGTAGATGACAAAAGTATTAGGTGTTAAAGTCCTAGTGGTACCTGTGACTTTGTCACCAGTGGAAATCACAGATATTTTCATATCACATTACAGTTATTTAGGATGTCTAGAAATATTTATACTCCCTGCTACTTAGAAATTACAGGTAATTATTACACTTGCTGCTAGATCTTATTATTTTAGTATAGCAGTAAGGGAGCATGTTATATTACTATAACAAATTTATTTTTAATATTTTATAAATATATTTTGATATTACTGGTTTCCTTTAGAATGCTGTGTTTTATTTCATACATTCAAAAACATTCACTTATTTTACTTTATGAACTCATACCCATTCTGAGAAGTTTAATAGGCTTCACTAGAGTGCCAGCAAGACCCATGACTCAAACAGGCTAAGGACTCCTGCTTTACAAGCCTGATTTTATCATACCTATTTTGTATATGAAGAAGCTTAAGGTTCAGAGAAGTAGAGTATGTTGGCTAGGGTCACACAGCGGGCTGAGGGGCTGAGCCCAAACCAAGGCAGATCTTTCTGATCGCGAAGTCGGTGTACTTGATGGTCTCACTGCTGCCTCCAGAGTAGCCCCACCAGCTAGACCTGCAAACCATTAAACAGAAGCCATAGCACAAAAGTCATTCGTATTTTATCTAAAAAAAGGTAATGCAGCTTTTGCATTCTAGTCCCTAGCGCACCCTTGTTTTTATATAATAGAATAAAGTTTTTCTTAGCAGTGAGGTGATTTAGCTTTCTGTTTTACCAAATCCTGGTGTGTGGTGGGGGGTGGGGGGGTAGGTAGATAGAATGGAGTTCTGAGAAGAGTCGGCATGCCTGTCCTGTGCCTTCGAGTATCTCTCAGCCCACCACTGCACCCCTAGTGGGTATCTGGTCAGAAACCCAGAAGCCTGGCCCCACTCAGTACATTCTCAGGCTGCCTCGTGGGTAGGTAGCCTGCTGAGCAAATGAGAAAACTGAGGCCTTGCGCTGATGGGTGGCCTGCCGATGATCACATAGCTCCAGCCAGGGGAGTTCTAGTTCAGGTTCTTCCCTGCTGCCGCCTTGGTCCAGTTCTAGTGTCACGGACTTAGCTGTGTGGTTTCGAGCACATGACTTTCCATCCTTGGGACAGTTTCCTCATCTGTAAAATGGACTGGCCAGTGTGTCTACTACCTCTGTCTACCTGGTTCTTGGACAGTATAAATGAGATGTCTGCAAAGTGCATGGCACAAAAGAGAACCTCAACAAAGGGTTGTGATTATCATGGGCCAAATGTCACCAGTTCTCAGAGGTCCTCAGGCAAGGGCTGGCTGTGGAGGAAGACAGGGATCCCTTTGTTGCCTGCGAGGTGAGGCAGGACCATCGCTAAGCTCCCTCTAAGGCCAAAAGCCAAGTCTGACCTGGGAGTCCCGTCTCAGCCACAGCCCAGAGCTTCCTAGGTGAGCTGTCGCAGCTGGGGAATAGGGCACAGATGCCCCACCTCTCATCCCCATTTCTCTGCGCCTTCCTCAGAGTCCCAGCACCGGAGCGGCGGCTTTATTTCACATGCCTCTGTATTTAATAAGCAGGACCGTTATGAGGTTTGGTGACCTCAGGGCCCAAATGAACTGTCTGCTGGCATAAGCCATGCTTGAGTCATTTCCCAGGGATGAACATGGGCAGGGTTCCACGAGCTGAATTTACCCCTTGATTCTCTGCTTTCCTTCACCCCTCCCTACCCCTGAGTTCCATTTTAGAGTTTCCAACTTCCTTGGCTTCAAGAGGCCATGGACCAAGATAGAAAGCAGAGCAGTTATTCATCCACCGGGGCTCTCCATGCCCCCATCTCAGCAGAGCTCAGGCTCAGTGTAGGGGGACACCCCAGAGACATGAGACACGGACCCAGGCCTTGGGGCTCCAGCCTGCCTAGGGGCTTTTACGTTTATATGCGTGCTGAGGACACAGGTTCAGTGGCCTACTTGCCCCGAAAGATGCAGGCCCATTGTGGGAGGGAATTAAGAGGAGGGGCAAGCTGGGGGATTGGACCAGGCTCCGTGGGGGAGGTGGCATATGGACTGGACCTTGACGGATGAGCTGAAGCATGTGTGTAACTAAATTAAAAAAAAAAACCTTCAAAGAGTAAGAAGAACGTAAAATAGAGAGTAAATATCTTGACCTCCCTCCATGCCCAACCCAATATTCCTATTTGCTAACCCTTAATATTTTCTTGTGTGTCCTTCTAGCAATAATCTGTGAACTACCCATCTGTCCTTCCATCCATCCAGCATTGTTTTAGAAAGCACGAAGAGGATCACATACTGTTAAGTTCTCTTGTCACTTACCAGCGCATCTGGGCAGCTGTCCCATGCAGTGCCCGGGGTGTGTGCCTTCACTGGCGTGGTCCTTGCAGGTGGAAGCGCTTGGGCAAGATGAGAACACCCACAGTATGTGTGAGGTGCTTTGGCAGGGGAATGAGGGAGGCAGCGTCACTCCGTGGCTAGGAACCAGAGCCTGACCTTTGGATTCAGAGGACTTGGGGTCAAATCTCAGTCCGAGCCCTTCCTAGCTGTGTGATCCTGGGCAAGTCCCTTCACCTCTCTGAGTTTCAATTTCCCCATCTTTCCAGTGGAGCTAATAATGCTTCCCTATGGGACTCATGGCGACTTTCAGGGAAAGCATTTAAGCACTCACAGAGGCATCTGGTGAAGCAGAAGAGCTGTCTGTCTCTGCTGTTGTCACTGTGGCATGTCATGTGTTATATGGGGTGGGGGCAGCCTACTGACAGGTAGGCCAGGTGCATGCTGGGTATTTTCTGGAGTGATATTTGGAGAGGAGGGCCAACAGATCTATCAGAAGCTTAAAATAGCCTGGAAGTGCAAGAACAACAATAAATAAATGGGTTCCGGATGCTTTTAAATCTTGGCATTTCCTGATCTCAGCTCAGCTGGTCCAGACAGCTTCATCAGCGTTTACTGCTGAGGCCGGCGGCACACGCCTCCCCTGGCAGTGGCCCAAAGTCTCTTTCAAGAAATCAGATCTAGAAATGTTTGGATCTCTGACATGAGGCCCGTGCATCAGGGATACAGGTTGAGGATCAGGCAGCATTGGCGTTTGTCCCATGTGCAGATAGTTAAGGCCTAGGGGTGGGGTGAGAGAGAAAGTGGGACGTCCTAGGATGAGGAGAAGAGCTGGTTGCCAGAAATGGGGTTATTCATTCATTTTCTAATTCTTTATTATGCATTTACTATGTACCAGCTGCTGGGGATACAGTGGTGAACATAAATAAAATGCCCCTGCAAATAAATGTTTAATTACCAACTGTGATAAGCTCTGGAAGGCTCAGGTTCTCCAGAAGGCCACAAAAGAGTACAGAAGGGCCCCTCATGCAGTCTGCGGGGCTCCAGGAAGGACAGAGTGAAGGATAGAGGAGACAAGCAGGCAGAGCAGGTCTGTGTACGGCGATGGTGTTCCAGGCAGAGGGAACAGCGCATGCAAAGACCCTGTGAAGGGAGAGATCCTGCCAGGTGCCAGGGGTGGAAAAAGGCCAGTGGGGCCAAAAGTTGGAGTAGGAGTGGGTTAATACTGTGAAATGATTATTTCATGGTAGATAGGAGCCAAGGCAAGCAGGATCTTACAGGCCTCAAGAAGGTTTAGGTCTTTATCTGAGAGGAATCTGGACAGGCAGGGTATTAAATAGGGGCTATAGGGTCAGCTCTGCGTCTGGAGAAGATGGCTATGGCAGCTCTGTCCAGCCGTGTGCTGGGGCCTGGAGTGGAAGCAGGAGGCCATAGAGGAAGCAAGAGGCCATGGCTGCCAGGAAGGTGTGAGCTGATGGCAGTGAGGATGGGTCAGTCTGAGCTTGAAGGGTTAGCCCAGTGATTGGGTGGTGAGGAAGCTTCTGTAGCCCCTATAGGCGGCAGCTATTCCAGCAATCGCTTTAGGACTCTCACTAATGGCCATTGTCTTTTGAGCACTTACTTTCCACCACACTGCAAAACCCTTCTTGTTAAATCCTCATAAGAACCCTAAGGTGGTGGGGGGGATATTATCCCCCATTTTAATAAGCCCCAGAGAGGTTAAATCATTTGGACAAGATCACACAGCTCAGCCTCCCCACTGTCCAGCTCCTCTGGATTGACAGTCCCCTGGATCAGGGTCCTCCACTCAAGGTTGATCCTTCTCAGGACTCAATTCAAGCCTCCAGGTTCCGTTTGGTTGCCCCAGTGACCCCTGGCGTCACATCAGCCCCTGCCGCAAGAACTTGTTCGGAGTCGGGCTTGAAAAGCATTGTCACATGTGGCCTGAGGGGACAGAGCCGTGTGGCCCTTGCTACTCCAGCCCTCCCTCGCAGCCTGCTGGCTTCTGACAGTGCTTGATAACGCCAGTGTAGGACGTGAGCTGAAACGGCTTTGTCTCTGGGTTTCACATGGCGCCTGCCTCCTGGGGATTCAGATGGTCTCTGCTGCTTGTTTTTATTTTGCTTCTTTATTTCCTCTTCTCTCCTCCTTTCCCTTTGCTCCCACCCTCTCCCATCTGTTGCTGCCCCATGGGGGTCTTTTCCTCGCCTCCCAGATGTGCAGGCAGGACTTGGGATGGAAGCAGAGACTTTCTTCCTTCTGACCTTTCAAGAAGGAAAGAAACTAGCAGTTTGGGAAGCTGTTACGTGTCAGGCGCTGGGCTGGCTGTTGGCACTCATGACCTTGTGTAACCCACAGAGCAGTCCCGTGAGGTGTACGCATCATTATCTCTACTCTACAGATGGAGTCTCTGGGACTTGAAGGATTTAGGTGTTGAGCCCATTTGTAGAATGTAAAATGCTACAATCTGACTCCTGATTTTTAAATTCTTGCTTCCCAAACTTGGAATGTGCACATGAATCACCCAGGGATGTCGTTGAAATGCAGATTCTGTCAGGAGGTGCGGGGTGCGGTGTGAGAGCCTGCAGAGTTTAGTATGTTCCCAGTGAGGCTGGTGCTACTGCCCCTGACCTGTGGTCTGAGTTGCACAGTGCGGAGCTAGCAGATCCCACACGTGCCCTCCCACGGCGCCAGTGCGGACACATGCCACTGTGATGCTTGGTCCCTCAGTGCTCACCGCTGCCTCTCCACCATCTTTCCCACTAGTGAGGAACCGCTGGTAGGGTACCTGAGACGTTCCCACCATGCCCAGAATGTCATGGACTGACCCTGCATGTTCCAGAACCCCAGACGACTGACCATGGTCTCCAAGGCTGGCCAGTGTTGGAATATGGGGAAACTGAGGCTCGGAGAAGTGAGGGGACTCACTCCAGGACCCATACCAATAGCGCAGAGAGTTCAGAGTCGCGACTCCCAGTCAGTGCTCTCTGGTATCACTGCACCTAGGAGTCATATCTGGGGGTTCTGGCCCTGCTCCTCTCTTTAACTTGCCATGACTTTAGGTACATTACTTTCCCTCTCTGATCCTCAGCGTCTCTGTCAGAAAAATGGCTTCACCTCTGTCCCATTGTGGGGATCAATGCGAGAATGTCTAGTTTACAGCATAAAGGATTTTTATGAGCCCCAAGATGCCCAGGCCTGGTGGGGTGGGAGAAACCCTAGTAGAGCAGAAAAACGGGCTCAGGTGGCCCTTCCTCACAGCCAGGGGTGGTGGGAACTCCACTCCCCAGAAGATCTCACTGTTCTGTGTTTTAAAGGTCCCCACTTCTTGCTTTTTTCCCATCAGGCTTGGGTGATAATCCAGCCTTGTCAGATGCTTTCCCATTGTTAGTACACAGTAAAGAGGCCTGAGCTCTGGTGGGGGAGCCCGTGGCAACACCTTCCCGTGGGACATATCCCTGTTTCTTGAGAAGAAGGGGATAGAAACATGTGATTCGTTTGATACAAATCCCCTTTACGTGCCCAGTGAACACAGTTCTACCTAGGCAGGTCCACCTTGGCTGGAAGGAGCCAGTGCCTTGGGCGTGGGAGACGTGAGTGAGTCGGGGTTTGCTCTGCAGGCTTCTGGCCTCCCTCTTCTCTGGCTCTCACTGACCACATGACCAGGGAGGGCCTGCTGGGGCCAGAGAGAATCTATTTCCCACCAGCTTTATCTGGGAGCCTGTGGTCTGGGTTTCTCATTATCTGACCCACTGTAAAAGGAAAGGCAAGAGTTTCCATAGGGCAGTAAATGGACACACAGGAAGGGGGTGAGTGTGAGGGAGACCTTGTGGCGTCACAGTAATGTGAGGCCGGGACAGCAAAACTGACCTGGGAAATGGGGCCTCTCCTGCCACCCCCGCCTGCCCCACCCATCCCATAGAGGTTTAGTGAGCACCTACTCTGTCCTGGACGCCGTTCCAGGTGTTGGAACAGAGGACAAGCCTGGGCCCCTACCCTCCTGGAGCTTCCGTTCTGGAGGGGACACAGACCGTCCCTGGGTTCATGCCATAGATGACACCTGGGGATATAATCCAGGGTGAATTGGGTGTCAGGGAGGAGGCAGGGGGCAGGTGGGTATGGCCGTAAAGAATTTGGGGTTGAATCTGGGTTCATGCTCTGCTTGGTTGGCAGTCACGTCACCTCCCGAGCTCGCGCTGCTCCACCTGTGACGTGGGGTACTACCCGCTTTGCCAGGCTTGCTCTCACGGGCCGCGCAGGCGCTCAGAGTGGTGGACACCACCTGAGAGTGGCTTCTTTGTCTGAGGATTCAAATGAGCCTCATAAAGCCTTTAAACTGCCTGTGAAGTAGTGTGGATGAATAACAAGTACGACTGCGCAGATATGGGAAAATGGAGAATTCATGTGTGAAATATAATGCCATATTTTCTAATATGTAAGACAGAAATACAAAATTTGGCTTTTCATGCGTTTATTTTTTGCCACGCTCAGCATGTTGAGCTCAGCCAGGTCAAACAGGAGTGTGACGAGCTGCCGCTCTGTGGTTCTTAGTTAATAAAAATGGAAAACCTGATTAATTAGCCCTCTCATAATCCCTCCCACTTCAGATCCTGGGGCTTTGGCGGGCTGTGGGGGTGGAGATCATGCAGGGGGTTCCCCAGAGAACCCAGCCTGGGAACCACAGGACCAGATGGGCTGTGAGGCCCCCCCAGCTCCCACGCCGAGCAGCAGCCCAGCAGGGGTAGTTGTGGGCTGCGTGTTGCTGAGTCATCTCTCCCTCCGCAGGTCTTTGGCTGAGAAGCCGAGGCTGGTGTGCGGGTAACTGAGCCCTAGCCCGGGTTCCTGGGGAACCGCCATCAGTCCCTGCCCACCTGACTCAGGGGAATCCTAAGCTGCCCACCCAACGGTCCTCCCCCCAAGGAACTGCCCTTCCTGGGTGGGAGGGCTGTCCCCCAGGCTCCCTGGTATCACAGCAAGGCTACAGTCAGCCCTGGGCAGCACTGAGCTGAAGATGTGAGCTGGCCCCTTGCTGCCCTGTGGAGCGTGCCATTTCCTCAGATGCCATCCAAGGGGCTGCCTGACCTTCACTCTGCTGCCAGGACCCTATTTTCTGCCTTTTTCTTGGTTTATTTATAACAGTGTTAACAGGCAAAAGGGCTTCTTAGCCGAGTCCTGGCCCAGCTCCCTCAGTCTCTTCTGCCAGCCAGGGTAAGAGACACATAAATAGAAGCAAAGAGCTTGGACACTGTAGGACCCCAGAGAACACCTCCAGGTGGAGTACGCTGGCCACTTTTTTTTTGGTATCTGGGACTTTTTTATATTTATATTATTTTATTGTGGTAAAATATACACAATATAAAATTGGCCATTTTTAAGTGTACACTTCAGTGGCATTAAGTGCATTCACGATGTACAAATACCACCACTTTCCTTTTCCAGAACGTTTTCATCCACCTCACACATGAGGATGGCTAGCACATGCCAGTTCCCCCTCCCCTGCCACCGGGCTTATTCAGATTTTTGAAGAACTCCCCCAAAATGTAGCAAGGAGGGGATATGCCCGCTAATTTATGATTGCTACAACTTGATTAAAATGTCAGTGGTCACCCCTTTCAGCTGCATGGAATGGGCGTGTTTCCGGGGGCTAGCTGTGACCTCAGCCTTCCTTCCCATTCAGGAAGGGGATTGGAATAGGAGGGGATGTCTCTTGCGCTGTGACCCCGAACCAAGGAGGGGACAGGGGTGCGTGGGGGAGGCAGGGTGCTCACCCTGTCCAGAGGCCATGGAGCTCTGCTCCTGCCCACTCACCACTCTGGACTTTTAGCAAGATAGTGCCATTCATAGACCTGTGATCCATTTTAGAGTAGAAAACTGAATCTACTCTCATCTCCCTTCTTAATCAAAATGTATTCACTTAGCAAACTTCATTCCTTTCATTATAAATAGGGCAAGTGTTTTGCAACTCATCTCAAACTGAGCGCTACTCACCATTTTATTGGACCATTCCTTACCTTTGATAAACATTTAATAACAGTTCCTTAAATGTGGACTGCACTGTAGAGTTTCCCCAAACACTTTCCCATCCAAAGAAGCTCATTGGACAGGGCTGGGACGATTCCACAGCAATCAGAGGGTTATGGGCCCCATTGTAGAGAATAGAAACAGGCCCCAGAGGACGTGATCTAGGACATGATCTGATCATTTTAGATACCTGCACATATAGAAACTATTTCACCATCTCTTTCCACCCAGGCTGGGATTAGGGTGAGGCAAAGGAGACACTTGGCTCAGACACAAAATTTAAGGAGATGCCAAAAACTTAGTAATGATGGTAAATCATATTTTAATGCAATGTTTAAAAATAATGATTGATGCCAAAATATCCATGCTGAACAAAATACCAAATCTTTAAAGAAAGGCGGGAAAAGGAAAAGTGCACGACAGACCTGTCTTTATTTAGAATTTTGGTATTTTGCCCATTGTGGATAATTTGCATTAATTTTTATTTTTTCACAATGTTGCATTAAATATGATGTGTCTTGATTACTTAGTTTTTTGGTGCCTAAAGCAGAGGCCTCCTTTACCTCACCCGAATCCCAGCTCTGAATCCACTTTAACAATTTCTGTATATTACTGTGATAGAGGACCCTCTACCCAGTTTCAGATGCCAAGGTTTTTAGCCACTGCTGAGGCTGACATTTGATCCTGACAGTCAGTCTATTTTTGTGCCTGCCCTTCAGTGACTGATAAAATGTTACTCTTGGTAGAGCTGATGTGTTGAAATGGTGAGAGTCGATGTCAGGTGGTGTGTGTGATCATATATCTTTGAAATTCTTGACCTCGCAAAGGGGCCTGGAACCAGGAAAAGGACTTCTCTGTGGTTTTGCCACAAGTCAGACAGAATTGGAAATTGTTAACTGATGACCGAGGCCAGCGGGCAATTCGGCCTTGTCTTGGGGCTGTATGAAAAAATACCCATGTTGCATTCTCTTGCTTTTTCGTGCACCGTCTTTTTTAGAGTTTACAAGGCACATCTACGTGATCTCATTCTGTTTACTGAGCACCTATTGTGTGCCAGGCGTCATGCCAGGCGCTGTGGAAACGGCAGGGAGCAAAACAGACCCGGCCCTGCTCACATGGAGCCACTGGCTGGGGGAGGCAACAGTACATAGGGAGATAAGTGAAAAATGGGGAGGGTTCTGGAGAAGGGAGGGTGGTGACATTGACGCAGTGATGTGAATATACTTAGCTCCTACTCAACTGTGCATTTAAGAATTAGTTAAAATGGTAAATTTTATGTTATATATATTTTACAATTTTTAAAAATACTGAGAAAAAAATGGGACTATCAGAGAATGAAAAGTGCTAACTAAGGGAATTTACAGCAAGGTGGTGTCAGAGAGAGACAGGGCAGCCACTTTAGGAATCAGTAGTCAGGGACCAGCCATTTAAAGGTGAAAGACAGGAGGCCTTGCAGGCGGAGGGAGCTGTCAGCACAGAGGCCCCGGGGTGGAAACTCAAGCTGTACAGCAGCTCCATGAGCAAGGCTGGCCTCCGGAGAGTCCAGGAGGCTAGCTTGGTGACTCCTGCAACCAGCAAGTGACCAGCCAGGGCCAACTGTGTCTCAGCAGTTCTTAACAGCAGGTGCCTGCACAGGTTTTGCAGTCGGCGAAGTGCTTTTCCTGACAGTCTTCTTTGAATTCGGGTGTATACAATTGACTGCAATTATAGACAAACACAATGTGCATGTTACATTGCCCCTAAAACACCCTCACTTGCTTGCTCACTCATGTCACAGAACATACTTCAACCTTTTATTGTTTTAAAATAAAAAACAAAACACACCACCTTCCTGGGCCTGGGGCAGCGTGTGCTAAAGGGCAGCCCAGACAGATGCCAGGATCTCTGCGGCCACAGTGGGGAGGGGCTAGCTGACCACGGCCACTGAGTCCTGGTGCCAGGGGTGGAGTGTCAGGGCCCCACGCAGCCACCTGCCAGGACATCCAGGAGCTGTTCATTCCAGGTAGTCTTGCCTGGGCGTGGCTACAAGAGACTTTACACAGGTCTCTTATCGGATAAGGGGGTGCTTGAAGGCAATGGGGCAGGAAAGGAGATGACTGAGGAAAGCTAACAGTTTCTATCTCAGTTTCCTTACCTGCAAAATGAAAGGTTAGTCAATGGAAGTATCTCTACAGACTCCAGTGCTCAAACCACTGTTTCCTGTGCTACGCAGGCCACCATCCGTGTGTAATGTCACTTTATCTGGTCAGAGTAGGAACCTTGGACGGAGGTGGTGGGCTGGAGAGGAGAATTACTAGGAAAAAGTCAGTGAAAGCCCCAAATCATTATTTTTTTAATGAAGTCATGTGACGTGCCGTTCATTATTGCCAGCCTTTCGCTGTGGGACTGTGTGGGGCACCAGTGCAGAAATCCTCCCCCACGTAGTCCATGCCCACAGCCCCGGGGCTCCTGTTCCAGGTGAGATTCATTCCCTTGGATCAAGAATTTAGACTCTTGTCAAGCAACCTCAGTGTGGAATACTTCAGATTCTTGCAGAGCCCCCCTGATTATTACCTCACCACATGTGACTTGATGGCACGCTTTTCTTTTTTTTAAGGCAACTCAACTAAATGAATCCTTCCACAGCCTTTAACTTAGCTTCCATTGAAATCTCTTCTCTTGTACTCAAATTTTCTGTTTATGAGCCATTTAATTACATTTTGTAATCACAGTAATGAATGGGTTTGAAAAGAAACACAAATGACTCCCAGTAAACAAACAGCCCAACAGGTGGGAGCAGACGTGTGAATGCGCTTGAGAGTGCTCTCTGCGGCTCTGGGGGCCTTGGGGGTTAGTAGAGGGCATTGCCCCAGGAGGACATGACATGCAGACTGCTGGTTGACCTGGCTTGTTAGTTAGGGAGCGTCTGTTGTACTGAAGGCCTGAGAGGGCCGAGGAAGAATTAGGTTTGTTTGCCTACAAGTAACAGAAAGCCCCCAAAATGACAAAAAAATCGAGCAAGGTCCAAGTTGAGTCATCTCTCACATCCTGAGGTAGGTGACCGTGGGCCAGTTTTGCATGTCACAGTATTAGGGACCCTGGCTCCTTCCATCCTATTGCCCTACTTACTCTGCAAAGCTGCCTTCCCAAGGTCACTGGTAACTATCATTCTCCCTGGCTGGCTGGGTCTGGCCTGACCCTGTAGCCCATTCCTGCCCACTGGAACCCATTTTACTCTGGGCTGGAGAAGCCAGTCTGGCCTCACACAAAGCCCTGAGCTGGCAGCTGCCTGGCTGGGACTCAGGGCCCCTGTGAAAGGGCTGAGTATCTTTGAGTCTGTGCTCAGCAGGCCTGAGGCCAGATGCTTCCACATGGAAAGGATGCTTCGTCTTCAGTGTTTTGGTGGGAGATCCTGTCAATGGCCTGGTTTATATCAAAGTCCGGGGTCTTTTGTTTTCTTAGCCTGGGCTCAAGAGTCCCTCCATTTTCTGCTTTTTCTTTCTGGAGCTTAACTTTGTGTCTGTGGCTTCTAAGTCTTATTTCAGAGGATGCTGTAAGAATTTCTGTGGGGACTAAGATCAATTACTCTTCTTACTGTTCTCCTAGAAGCCACTTCAGGAGTTTTGTACCAATTTGGAAGGCAGTGGGAAGATTAGATTTTATTTTTTTTAACATGAGAGAGATTAGTCCTAACTTTCATTGGTAGGTAACAAACTCCAACTGGCACATAGTCTGGAAAAGGAATTTATTTATTCACATAGCTGCAGAGTACAGGATATACTGGCTTCAGTTACCACTGGATCCAAGTATTTAAGTTATTTTATCTGGAACCCATCTCTTTCCGCTTCTTAGACCTGCGTTCCCTATGCTAGTACCTTCATTCCAAGGCAGACTTTCCCCAGGGAGTGGCAAAGACGGCTGCCAGCCTCTCCAGAATTAAATTTGGCCAGCTGAGCCCCCTGTCCAAATGCCCCGACAAATTCCTGGTGTTCACTCTGACCCACCCCTGAACCTGTTGAACCGCTTGTGGCCACTGGGTGAAGCACTTTTATTAGCCAGACTAGGGTTCACCTGCACGAGCCGAGTGGACGGGAGGGGTGGCTTCCCCAGGAAAATCAGTGGGCTGCCACCATTAGGAAGGGGAATGGGTGGGAGGTCAGCCAAATAACACAAGTGGGAGGAGAAGAAAAGAAAACATTTGTATAATGAAATGACTTTGTGGGGACTTCATGAATGCTTACCCCTTCCTTCCTAGAAGACAAGTAGAGGCACAGGGTCATAGGTCTAGACCCGGCCAGGTCTAATTGATTGATAGGCTCCTAAGTCTCCATGGTGAGCAGGCTCGGGACTCAGAGAACTGAGAGCCTTGATCGGTTAGTAGGATCTGCTAAGGAATCAGGAACGTAGGAAAGGGGACCCCCCTTGCCAGCGATCTGCCAACACTCATTCCTGACAGCAATTTAATAGGGAAAGCTTGCCTCAGACCATCCAATACGACTTCTTGTCAGTGGAGGAGGCCGCAAGCTGGCCGTGGGTGTGCTTAGGGTGTCGAGGGTGGCGGTCGAGGGGTCAGTCTGTCAAGCCTGGATGGCGCCCTGCTGCCCTCCATCCTGGCAGGCCTGGAGAGAGCCAGCGAGGTTTGGCCGTCCAGGCAAGACCATTCCTCCAGCAGAACCATGAGTGATGGTGACCTGGGGGCAAGGGGCTGGTCAAGGTTGAAAGAATTTGGGCTTGAGAAAGTCAGTAGGTTTAGGACGGAGGGGGTGGATCAGAAGACATTTGCAAAACCTGACCTTCTGAGAGCCCCTGTTTTTCCATCAGTCAAGCCAATCACTTCCTGCGTCTTGGGATGGTACCAAGGAGACCATAGCACTGAATGTCGCTTGGATGGCACTATTAAGTCCTGTTATAAGTATCTGTGACCAGCATTCATGGAGTGTGTGACTAGGCTAGGCTCCCCACCTATGTACTTTATATTTGCATACCTTTGTAGATCCTACCTGTGAGGTAGGATGCCTTTTTTTTTTTAATCCTCATTTTTTTCAGTAGAAAGTGAGGTGGCAAAAGTCAGGTGCTAACCTCAAAGATCAGTGTTAGTAGCAAAGCCAAGGCGGAGCCTTTTGTTCTCCTTGTCTAGGCCTCTTTCCATTTCAAGACAGTCCTTCCCTCTACACCTTTGCCTCCCTCTCTGTCAAGTCATTAATTAATTTATTTACTCATTAAATGCTGACTTCTACCTAGATATTTCCCCAAGTTCTGTGTGGATCTCGGAAACTGGGTTAGTACAGAACTGCATCAAATGCCCAAGTGACAAGGGTCCATGTGGTCCGTGTGTCTGATGCTCTCCTCCCTAGCGGGGGCAGTGAAAACCCAAGAGAGAGGCAGCCCGCTGAAGGATGCTGAGTGAGTGCGGACAGGCCAAGAACCCAAACTGTGCCCCAGCCCCTACCCCGGCTCCTCCTCCTCCCACTCACTCACTGAGGACATGCTCTAGGCCAAGCACTAAGCCAGGCGATTTGCTGACTGGAGTCAGGAAAGTGAAGCCACCAATTTTTCCTGAACATGCATTCTTTCTTAAGCACCGAGTCGATTTCCAACAAGATACACAGGCTTCCAAAGAAGCCACTTATGTGAATCTGTACAAAACACCATTAATCTGCTGCTAGGGGCATTTATCTCCCTGGCTTGGGAGATCAGGGTGGTGGTGGTGGAGGAGGAATGGGTACAGAGGGCTCGGCGACCAGCGGGATGTCCCACGGCAGGGGTGTGAGCAGGCCTGTGTGGGGGTCGTCCCCATGAGGCTGGCATACACTCACAGCCTGTCCCTGTGCAGCCGCAAACTTGCCACGTGACAGGTCTTTCTCAGCCCTTCTCCAAAGCTCCATCGCCCAGCTGTCCACGGGAATCAGTGGTCTCGAGTGTCCTTCTCACTCTCGGAAGTAAGATGTCGGATGCTGGCACTGACTTTGTAGGGAGTAAAGAAACTTGGGTTTGAGTCTCAACCTCATCTTTCTGAGTCTCTGGGTTGAATTCTGTCCTCCAAAAACAGACGTGTGGGAGTCCTAACCCCTGGGACCTCAGAATGTGACCTTATTTGGAGAGACGGTCATGCTAGAGGTAAGCAAGCTCAGGTGAGGTCGTCAGGGCGGGCCCTGATCCGGCATGCCTGGTGCCATCATCAAAGAGGGGAGTTTGGACACAGAGACACACAAAGGGGAAGGACAGTGCAAAAATACAGAGGGGGAAGAGGGCCGACTGCAAACTGAGAGGCCTCAGAAGGAGCCCGCCCCTTGTTCGCAGGCTGCTAGCCTTCAGAACTACAAGGCAATACATTTCTGTTGTTATGGCCACACAGCCTGTGGTGCTTTGTTCCAGCAGCTCCTGCAGACTAATACAAGTGATCCGTCTCTGACTCCGCTGATTAGTAACGTGCGGACAGTGTCAGCCCGTCATCGTATAACGGGGTTTTTTAAGAGTCTGATGAGAGGGTGTGTGTAAGGCAGCCGGCGTGCCCTTGGCATGTGAACACTCAGTAATGGCGGTGGCCGAGTCCTGCACTGGGACCTCGCAGCCGCCCTGGTGGGGCCTGGAGGAGGCAGCCAATGCAGAACAAGAAGGCCTCAAGTGAGACCTTTCAGAGAGAACTGCACCACACCTTCAAAAGCCCCTTGAAATGTGAAGGCCGGAGAAATCACTGGTAATGCAGTGCTCCGTGGAGCGGCCTCAGCCCTAACTGACAGGCCCGCAAAGCTAAGGTTTCTTTATTTGTGTGTCCTGGGTACACTTTGAGTATGTTGAGCTGCTATGGATAATGGATATGTGCAGTAGTCACGGCCATTTTATGGGTGTTTTTTTTTAATTTATTTTATTATCATTAATTTACAATTACATGTGCAATATTATGATTATTAAACTACCCCTTCATCAGGTCCCCCCCACCAACCCCATTACAGTCACTGTCCATAAGCGATTTTATGGGTGTTTTATACAGAAGCTGGCATGGTTGTGATGAGAGGGCATGTCCTGGATGACCCTGAGCAACTCCATTAGCCTTGGACCTCAGTGTCCGTATCTGCAAAGCGAAGGAGGTAGACCAACAGGGCAGGAGTTTTTACGCTGCAGCCTTGAAGGCCTAAAAGTTAAGTATAAACCCCTGTACACACATGCATTGCAAACACATACTTTACTGATAGCATTTTATGGATCCATAGCTTTTATATGGTCCTTGAATGGCCCTCTGACTCCTAAATTGTCCACGACTTTCCTGGACAACCTCATAGGGATGCTGGTTCCTGTCTGGTGGGATTCTGGGACTCCAACTTTAAAGCTGTTGCTGAGCCTCAGAAGCGAGGCTTACGGTGGTGGCTGTTCTGATTTACTGGGATGAAAAGGATCGGGAACAGATAGAAAGAGCTCCTCAGAGGGCTTATGGCTTGGGGCTTTGCTGGCCAGGGTGGCCCCAGCTGCCCAGTACCCGGTGTCTCTGCTTTTGGCACCCCTCCTGCTCCAGAGGCCCTCCGTGGTGTGTGAGGGGAGGCAGAGGGAGGCAGAGAGGTGCTGTCCACCAGCCTCGTGGGGATGACCCCCAGCGCAGGCCTGCTCACACATCTGCCCCGCCCCCTGCCCTGCTGCCCCAGTGAACCCGTCGGCCTGCCTCTGTGCTGGCCCTGCGTCCATCGTACTCAGAGCAAAGCCCAATTCCCTTACACCCCCTGCCTACCTGGTCTCCACCTGCCTCCCTGAAGGCGCCTTCTCCCATCCCCCATTGCTTACCAAGCCACAGCCTCCCTGGCTTTTGGTCAGCGCCTCACGCTCTAGGCTTGGCTCACATTTGGGTCTTTGCCTTTGCTGGGCCCTCTGCCTGGAATGTTCTTCCCCACCTCTTCCACTGCCTGACTCCTTCAGGTCTCAGCTCAGATGCCAGCTTCTGCAGGAAACCTTTTCTGCCACCCCCACCCCTACATTATCTTCCATCAGCGCCGCCGGTTTGTCTCCTTCATGGCACTAACACAGTCTTAATGAAACATTTATGTGTTTTCTTCCCCACTAAGATGTCAGCTCCTGAAGGAATAAACTGAGTCCTGCAGGTCACAGTGCCAGCCACATAGTAGCATTTAATAAACACTGGAATGCACCTGCCAGCATGGCTGACATGAAAAATGACTGACAATACCAAGTGCTGGTGAAGGTATGAACCGAAACAGCTGAAGGTCCCATGCAGCTGCTGAGAGTATACACTAGTACAACTACATAGGAGAACAGTGTTGTAGTTTTTACAAAGTTGCATATAGACTTACATAGGACCCAGCAATCCCACTCCTGGAGATTTGCCCAGGAGAAAGGAAAATGTATGTCCACACAAAGACTTGTATACAAATGTTGCAGACTTGTTCTTAGTAGCCCAAAACTGGAAACAAACCAACCGTCCATTGAGAGTAAGCAAGACTCCTGCATCTCTGTAGTCCTCCTGGGCATGGAGCAGAAGGGATTCCCCGTGGGGTGGCCGCGAAGCTCCCTGAGTGCTCACTGTGGCCACCGCAGGTGAGCTGTAGTGACTTGTCATGTGGGGTGTTAGGCTGGACCCAGGGTGATGTGGTGCTGGACGTTCAAAGCTGGTGAGTACATGTGGTTGTTGAAAGACCGGCAGCTGGAGGGCAAGGCTGGTGGAGGGATGTCGCTGGAGACAGAGGCTAGCTGAGCACCGTGTTGCCTGGCCTCAGAGCGGGGGACAGCCGCTTGCGGGAACCTGGCCTTGGTGCTACCTGGGGGGGCAGGATTCTTACAAAACACCAATCAAGACATTTGACCCAAATTTGGATAAAAGCCTTTTTCCTGTGTCAAGCAGAGCTAATAATACACATGTATTCATAATTTATGAGGCTTAGTAAGTGGGAACAATTAAGGAAAAGGCCTGGGCAAAACCTATTTCTCTTAAGTGTCACATAAGCCTTTTTTTGTTCTCTGAGGTAGTTCCATCCTCTCTGCCTCCATGAAACACTGTCCTTTTTATTATTATTATTTATCTGTTTTCATTACTATTAGCTACCATTTATCAAACACTTACCAGGCCAGGCCGTAACATTGCCTTGTTTAACTGGATGGTATGGGGCAGCCGCTGCCCCACTTCACAGATGAGACAGTTGAGCTCCAGAGAGGTGAAGGGCTTGCCCAAAGGTCCACATCTGGGGAGTGGAGTGACGATTCAGGTCTGCCCGACCCCCGGGCCTGTGGTCTGCTGGTTCTGTGTCAGCCTCCCAGTTCAGGCAACTTCTGAACCTTCAGGATAGCCCTTCTGTAGGTAACTGTTAAACTTGGGACGCCAGGATGGGAAAGTGATCATCATCTGGGTTGGTCTGGGGTTAAGCCTGGGAATTTGCATTCTTTCTAGTAAGTTCCCGGGAGGTGGTGACTGTCCATCAGTCCTGGGACCACACTTTGAGAAGCACTTGTCAACTGGTGCTGTTGGCAGAGCCTCCATGACTTCCTTTTGCCCCAGCTACCACTATTGGGTGGGTTTGTGGGTGGCCCTCTGGGCCCTTTCCTGTTTGCATATATATTGTCATACACAGGAATGTGTAGCTTGCGTTTTCTCTTTGCACACATGAGATAATATTCTATGTGCTGATATCCAACAATTTAGCTTTTTATCTGACATGCTTTGGACAACATAAACATCTACCTTGTTCCTTTCAGTAACGCTGTAGTATTCCATAATACAGGTGATGATAGTTTTGTTTTCCTATTGTCTACTGATGGGTGGTCTGACACATTTTAGACATCACAAATATTCCCGTGAAATCCCAGGAAACAGGTGAGTGTTTCTCCAGAGCATAGTAATCCCTCAGTAATGTCAGCCATTGTTATTGCTGTTTTTTTGTTGTATCTTATTAATATTGAGGAATGTTGCCTTCTAGAAATCCCCTTTCATGTGGGGCAGTTACATATGTAAGGAGTATCTCTCAATTCACAGATTCTAATAAAGTTTTCAACATAACAGTTTGGTAAAAGAAAAGAGGAGCAATGTGAACAGTGCCGAGGAGGTGGGGAGAGAGCAGCAGGCAGGATCTGTACCGCCAGGGCCTGCCTTAGCTCCTGGTAGATTCACTAGTTGCAGAAAAGGGGATCAGATCTTTACATCTCCTGGTCACTTGGCAGAATCAGCCCTTGGCCAGGAGCAGCCAAGGGTCCAGGTTGGCAGCACCACAAGTGAGAGAGTGTCTGCGTAGGTCTAGCCAAGCTCAGCTTTGACCCGTCTCCTTCCTCCCTGTCTCCTCAGAGTGGAGGGTCTGGGGAGGAGCAGCTCTGTGCTGACTTTCCTGAGCTCGACCTCTCCCAGCTGGACTCCAGTGACTTTGACTCCGCCACCTGCTTCGGGGAGCTGCAGTGGTGTCCAGAGAACTCAGACACTGAACCCAGCCAGTTCAGCCCTGACGACTCAGAGTTTTTCCAGGTATGTGCCCCCAAGCCCTGCCACCCTCTGCCTCACCATGCCTCTCTCTGCTCCTGAAAGCCTGGCTCTGCCTGTACTACCTTTTTCTGCACACTTGCCCATGTAAAAAAGTCTCCTTACCCACCAAAGCTCTTGGGACCCTGTCTGTCATCCTGGATCTACACTTGACCTTGGGCAGTTCCTGCCTCCTCACCAGGCCTGTGTTGTTGCCTGTGGAAAGGAAGAGCTGCTCTCCCTATGCCCCTGAGTCAGAACCATGCTCCCCTGTGGGCCAGGTTCCAAGTCCTCCCTTCCCTTTTATCTCACAGAATTCTCATCCCCACCCTGTAAGGCAGGTATGATTACTTCCCCATGTTACAGATGAGGAAACTGAGGCGTGCAGAAATTCAGTCATGTGCTAGGGCAATTTACATAGTCTGTAACTAAGCTAGATTCAAACCCAGTCTGCCTGCCTGAGCCAGGGATTGATAACCAAGACGACACCATTATGGGAATGACCCACGTTACTGAGCAACTGCCCTGCGGCAGGACTGTCCCTGTTTGTGTATATTAGCTCACTTAATTCTTTTAATAACTCTCACACATAAGTATAGTTATCTTCACTGTTCACCTGGAGCCTAGAGTTTTTTAAGAAGAGGCAGTGTCCAGAACCACTATGTATACATACGCCTCTGACCCCAGTGTGCGCCCACACCCAGCCTGGGGGGCACAGCATGGTTGACATTTCCTTTTAAGAGGCCCTCGAACATGGAATAATGTGATGCCCGGGATTTGCTTCAGAATAAAGCAAGCTCTGCATGCATTTGCTTGTGTGGGCATGTGGCCTGGAGGGTAATAGATGAAGTGAGATTGGCCACGCTGAAGCCGGGTGATGGTTACATTCAGATTCATCATTCTTCCCTTGAAATGTGCTCCCTCATGAACACTGGGGGAATGAGCCATAGCTCCCTGTGCCTGTCTGGCAGTAGAATATGAATAATTATAATTCTGTACTATGTGCCAAATGCCATGCTGGTGTGACATGAGCATCCTCTCCAGTTGTCCTCTTGGTGGGTTGCATTGTTCCTTCTAGAGATGTTTGCGGAGCTCCCTTTGTGTGTCCGGCACTGTTCTCATGAGCGCACTCAGCAGTCCGCAGGGGGCGCTGAGCCCAGGTGAGCGAGCACAGAAGCGGACAGCGGTCACTGCGACCGGGGCACAGAAGGAATAAGCCTGGGATGAGAAGATCTAAAGACTGGGTCATCAGGAAAGGCCTCTCTGAAGAAGAGATGCTTCAGTGGAAGGGTGAGAGGGAGGAGCCACATGAAGGTCAAAGGGCAGGGACAGAGCTTTCAGGCGGAAGAAGCAGTGTGTGTAGAACCAGAAAGCAGGAAAGCTTGCTGTGCTGGGGAACCGAAAGGCTGGAGGGTAGTAGCTGAGGGGAAAGTGCCAGGAGATAAAGTTGGAGAAATAGGCGGAAGGCCAGATCACGCAGGGTCTCATGGGCCATGGTAAGGAGTTAGGATTTTTCCCAAGACTATTCTAACCTCTAAGTAAAGAACTATTAATAACCCATTTTATAGGTGGGGAAAGAGAAGCTCAGAGAGGTGAAGTAATTTGCCCAGGGTCACACAGCTGAGGAACCCATACCCCTCACTACTGCACAACCTCTCTGTCAACCCTATGAGGGTCAGCAGGGCTGGGCTCTAGTTCTGCTGCATCTGGGGACCTCCATTCTCTGTCTTTGGGAATGACAACCGTGCTATGCTGCTCCCTCCCTCAGAGAGGGCCAACTTCCAGAAAAAGCTTTCAGGTTGTAGAGAGTTCACGAGTGAAAGGGGTTTAGCTACTTCATGACTTCATGGAGACCATCCATACCTAAACTGTACAGCCCCCACCGACTCGGAGACTGCCCAGACTGCCCCAAAGGCCCCTACTGTGTGCATGAAATGGTCTCCCATACAAGTCAGCCTGGTGTGGCCCCAGGCTCCCAGCCCAGCAAGGAAGGCAGAATCCTCACAGATGGTCAGAACCTACCCAGGCCTTCTCCCCTTGATGGCCTGCACACCCCACCTGTTCTCCTAAGATCAGGCCAGCTCCATCATTACACGCGGATGCACCCTCAGGTCATATGACTGTGTGGTCAGTGCCTGACTCTCCCCCGCCCCCCAGACATAAGCCCCGAAGGCTCGGAGGCCACTGTGCCCTGTGCGGTGTTATACAGCCAGGGCTCTGCACAGAGCTTGGTACTTTGTCAGGGCTTAATAAGTGTTTATTAAATGAATAAATCCTTTGATGCCCAGGTCTCATGTTGGCTTAGTTTCTACTAAGGCAGTTGGTCAGTTATTTCCTCTACTGCACTCCCATCTTCTGTGTGTGTGGATGTACATGTGCATATGTGTGCGTGCATGTGTCTATATGTGTCCTTTAAACTGTGAGCGCCTTGAAGACAAACAGCATTTACTGGTCTTGGGGCCCTTGCACAGAATAAGGGAATAATCATGTGTGTTGAGTGGAGGGACTGATTATAATACTTATTTTCTTTCCTGCTAAGGAGCAGGCATGACCCTTTCCCAAACCCTTGAGCTGGGATTCTGGGACTGTAGGTTCTAATCATCCCTCGGCCACCAGTTTGCGTAGTTCCCTTGTTTGGGAATCATAGAGCCATGCTGCCTTGTGTCAGAGCCATGTTCTAACTGTTGAATGGCACCATTGCCATGGAAACAGACTGGGAGAGTGGAGAACAAGCGACCACTGCAGGGTCGACATCAGCTTGGGAGCAGGAGCAGTACTTCCATTTTTCTGTGCGCTCAGGGTCCTCGGGCCGGAGCCACAACCAGCACTTAGTAAGTATTTTTGGACAAAGCAGGCTGTGGTTGCCCTGCCACAGTTTCTGTGTGGCCTTGGGCCAGTAGCTCCTCTGTTGGGCCTCAGTTTCGCCGTGTGAGGAGTGAGGAAGGAACATGGATTTGATAACAGTTCTTGGTTTCCTGGGGGAAGAGTCATGGGTCCTTTCAGGCTCCGAGGGCACCTATGGACCCCCTCCTGGAGGACAGGGGAGGTGATTTCCTGGGTCTCCGGGGCCCCAGGCAAGCCCCCTGCAGAGCAGAGGGTTTCTGAGTGTTTTTTCTGGGCCTGGCAGCCACCGTTCTGTTCTGTGGCATTCTTTAAGCCCCTTTAGGCCTTCAAAATGAAGCATTTTCCCTCAGATTTCTGAAAGTCTTAAAGATTCCTTTTCCTCCCTCCAGCTTGAGATCAGCTCAGGAAGGTTGGGGGTGGGGCCAAGTCTATTAATATCCCTTCCTCAGCTGATTAACTCTCCATTAATTTGCACTCTGTTTCCAAGCGGAGCAGGGAGAGCTGAGCTAATGGGCCCGGGAAGAGGAGAGGGGTGGCGCAGCCCCCTGTGACGTATTATCCGAAGGTGCTGCGGGATACAGTGGGCAGGAGCGGCCTCTCCTCCCAGGCGGGGTCAGGGCCTCCGACCCTGCCTGGCTGCTCCTGCACTGGAACCGCCTGGGGAGGGCCGAGGAGAGCTGAGGAAAGCAAGGCCTTTTGTTAGTCATTTTGTCTTTACCCACCTGTTGGGTACTTCTTGAGGTCTCTGCTGTTGCGTGTTCATTTTTGCACAGTACCGGGCACACATGAGTCCCTGACACTCCCTCTGACTTGCTGGGCCACCGTGACAGGTCTCTCTCCTGGACCTTCATTCCCCCTACCCAAGAAAGAATGGTAAATAGGTTTCCTCCTGAGCATTGGCAGTTGTTGCCTAGAGGACAATGTTAAAAAAGATGATGGCGTGGAAGGAGTGAGACCCGCAGTTGGTCAGTGACCTGGGGAGTGGTAGCACACAGGCCACGTGTTCAACAACCCTGATCACTCTGTGGTCCCTCAAGGACCCGGCTCCGGTATTTGCAGTAATTCATAGGATCTCTGGACCATTTGCTGTTGTCCTTGTGAAAGAGGGAATTCTCATTCTACACAGCACTGATGACATCATTTCTGAATAACTTCCCTCTAGAATCTATTCTTTGAGACACTGATCTCAGTCTCTCCCTGCGGCCAGAGTTCACTGTTCAGTTCATTCATTTTTCCATTCAGTCAATCTGCCTCACTGCCACCTGGGCCTCAAGCACTAAGCTAGGCGTGGGGAGAACACCATGGAGTGCATTCATCACCGCTGCCCATCTTGGCCTTCGTGGTAGACCAGGGAGGGAGGGTGCCCAGGGATCAGACCTTCCATCTTACAGAAAAAGCAGCGAGGCTTAGAAGAGGGAAATGGCTAGTCCACGGTTCCCTTATGGGGGCAGAGCCCCGTGTGGTCAGCCCTAAGAGTGGTCCCTGAGGCCAGTTCCAAGATCTTAACTCTCCATCACGCTAGACAAGTCGCTCTGGGGACACAGGGGACTGCGGCCCGAGGCTGGAGCTGGGGGGTACCAAGTGCGCCCGGCGCTTTCTCAGCCGGAGTCTCTGGACCTGCAACTGCCTCTGCCCTCCCACCCTTCACCCCATCCTCAGCTTGCATCAGGCCCAACCAGAACCTTCTTTCGACCTTTCTTTTATTCTCAGCTCTGTTCCAAAGTCTACAAACACGTTTGTTCTCTTCTCCCCGTGTCCCCACTTTGAGTTACTCAGCTGGCGCTCCAGCTACAAGGCCTGGAACAGATTTAGTCCAGCCAAAGGCCATCACGAGGCGTGTATTTCAGATGAACTTCCTGGAGAAAGGACAAACAGCCTGACCTAGGACGGGAAAGGCATCATGGGACAGAATGGGCCGCCTGCCGGGCCAGGGCTGGGAGTGCGCAGCGCCAGCCCTCGTCATTGCAGATCCTCGACATCAGGGAAGGCCGAGTCTTGCTTCCTTCACACGCGGCGGGCTCAGCGTGAGCCCTGCTCTGTCCTTCACTGGCTGTGCGACCCTGGACTTCTTGCTTCACATCCTCAGGCCTCATTTTCCTCGACTGCAAAACAGACTTGAGAGTAGTACGCCCTCTTGGAGGTGGTTTTGAGGTTTACCTGAGGCAGTATTTACTTACAAAGTCTCTGTCCCACTCATTCGCACTAGGTTTTCCCTTCCCTCGGAATCTTCTGTCCTCCACCCTCTTCCTGGTGGTGCCTTCCCATCTGTCAAGCCTACGGTTAAGAATTAGCTGCTCAAAGCAGCCTTCTTTGGTTACCCTAAGTAGCCTGTAAATCTTTCCCACTTTATTCTCTATCACAGTTCGTTTTATTTTCTTCTCAGCCTTTCTACTCCCTGACATGATCTCATTTCTTTGTTTAACTCCACTGGAGAATAAGTTCCATGAGGGCAGGAACTGTACCAGGCTTGGCATGCTCTGTCACCAGTTCCCAGAAACGCCAGGTACACAGAAGCCATTCAGTATGTGTGTGTTAGGGGAAGGGAGAGTGGGAAGAGAGGAGGGAGGAATTGCTGCCATCACAGTCACCACCACCACCACCATGACCACCATCACCACCCCCACCATCACCACCCCCACCATCACCACCACCATCACCACCCCCACCATCACCACCACCATCACCACCCCCACCATCACCACCACCATCACCACCCCCACCATCACCACCACCACCATCACCACCACCATCACCACCCCCACCATCACCACCACCACCATCACCACCCCCACCATCACCACTACCATCACCACCCCCACCACCTCCACCATCACCCTGCCCCCACCATCACCACCACCACCATCACCACCACCACCACCATCACTACCACATCACCACCAACAACACCATCACCATCACCACCACCACCATCATTGCCACCACCACCATCATTGCCACCACCACCATCACCACCCCCACCATCACCACCCCACCATCACCACCATCACCACCCCCACCATCACCACCCCACCACCACCACCAACACCATCACCACCACCATCACCACCACCACCACCGCTGCTGCCACCACCACCACCACCACCATCACCACCCCCACCATCACCACCATCACTACCACCACCACCACCACCACCATCACCACCCCCACCATCACCACCCCACCACCACCACCAACACCATCACCACCACCATCACCACCACCACCACCGCTGCTGCCACCACCACCACCACCACCATCACCACCCCCACCATCACCACCACCATCATGACCACCATCACCACCATCACTACCACCACCACCATCACTACCACCACCACCAACACCATCACCACCACCACCATCACCACCACCACCATCACCACCACCACCATCACCACCCCCACCATCACCACCACCATCACCACCACCATCACCACCACCACCATCACCACCCCCACCATCACTACCACCACCACCAACACCATCACCACCACCATCACCACCACCACTGCCACCACCACCACCACCACCTCTCCCACCACCACCATCACCACCACCATCACCACCCCCACCATAACCACCATCACTACCACCACCACCAACACCATCACCACCACCATCACCACCACCTCTCCCACCACCATCACCACCACCATCACCACCATCACCACCATCACTACCACCACCACCACCACCACTGCCACCACCACCATCACCACCACCACCACCACCACCACCACCACTGCCACCACCACCACCACCACCTCTCCCACCACCACCATCACCACCACCATCACCACCCCCACCATAACCACCATCACTACCACCACCACCAACACCATCACCACCACCATCACCACCACCTCTCCCACCACCATCACCACCACCATCACCACCATCACTACCACCACCACCACCACCATCACCACCACCACCACCACCACCGCCACCAACCCCATCACCACCACCACTGCCACCACCACCACCATCACCACCCCCACCATCACCACCATCACCACCATCACTACCACCACCACCAACACCATCACCACCACCATCACTACCACCACCATCACCACCACCACCACCACCACTGCCACCACCACCACCACCACCACCATCACCAACACCACTGCCACCACCACCACCACCTCTCCCACCACCACCACCACCATCACCATCACCAACACCACTGCCACCACCACCACCACCTCTCCCACCACCACCACCACCACCACCACCACCACCACCACCACCACCACCACCACCACCACCCCCACCACCACC
>JAVSCE010019977.1:0-172350 GCA_032199065.1 Smutsia gigantea | reverse complement strand
CTCCAACTCTAATCCATGGTTCTCTCCTTTGCTTCCAAGCAGCCTCCCACCCCACAGTGTGAAACCTGGCTCCCACCATCCACCGTCCATGTACTTGATTTTTCAATTCCAGCAGACGTCCGAAATGTAGGTGGTACCCCCATGAGAAACAACTTTATCAACCACAGCACAATTATGTGCTTTACAGTTTCTTTTCCCTTTATTCTTACAATCTCCACTCACTTCCAAAGTTAATTAGGGTAACATCTTCCCTCCCCCATAGCCTTCAGTGTGCTTATTTCATACATTGAAATACAATCTGATTATTTTGTGACAGACTACATTCTATGCCAGAGCTAAGATTGCTGAACCAACCCTCTGCATGATTTTTAAAAATTTCACATAAGTTAAGGTTAATTTTTGATGCTATAAATTTCTACGGTTTTGACAATGCATAGTTTCATATATCCACCATTATAGTATTAGGCAGAATGCTTTCACTGACCTAAAATTTCCTTTGCTTCATTTATTCAACCCTCCTCCCTACCCAAAGCCTGAAAGCACTGACCTTTTTACAATCTCACAAGTTTTTGCCTTTTCCAGAGGTCATATGAACTGAATTATGCAGTATGTAGCCTTCGTAGCTGGGTCTCATTACAGACTAAGGCAAATAAACCATTTTCAGAATCTTAATAATTACTAGTAAGTCCTATTAGTGCAGGTCTTAGAACTAATATTAAGAAGTATTTGAAGGCCAGTTTCTATTAAACTATGCATTTTGTTGCAATTAAAATACATTTTCTTAAACATATCCAAGCCAATCAGAATTTGTAACAGTGTAGACAAAGAATTTTCACACCTTATCTATAGACACCTTGTCCAAATCCATCAGAAAATCAGTAAATGCCAAGGATCAAAAGGCACAGCCTTGAATTTTTATAAAAAAAAAAAACAATCTAAATAACCCTCTAATCCATGTTCACCTCTCACATTTGTAAAGAAATAGTTTTTTAATTATAAAAGGTATACTCATCAGTTGACTGTCAGAATGTTAATTGGTAAAACATTTTTTGAAAGGCTTTTGATAATATTATCAAAAGGTTTAAATATATTCAAATCCTTTGACCCAGTAATTTCATTCTGGGGCTTTGAGAAAGTTCCCAGACTTGTGGGAGAATTAGAAGAATGGTCTCATTGCAGCAATACTGCAGGGCTTTGCCAAGCAGCAGGTGGAAAAATAGATACAAATGACATCTGTGAGAAATAGGCTGTTATATGAGAAACTCTTAAAACTTTTTATTTTTATCAAATTGTAGTCCTACAGAACAGTTGAACGATGGCACATATACCTGTCAACCAGTATCCCCAAACGTGGGCATCTTACATAACGATAGGACAATTAACAATGATTAGATCCACAGAGTTACTGTTGCTGAACTTGAATTTAATTGAATTTCACTTGTTTTTCCATGAACAGACCTTTTCTGTTCCAGGATTCTATCCAGAACCTTATTTTGCATAAAGTTGGTGTTTTTCCTTAGTCTCTTCCAACTAGTAAAATTTCCTCAGTCTTTCCTTGTCTTTCTTGATAAGAGAAAATATTAATGGTTTATGCTGGGTTAGGAAGTCGGGGCACTGAACGGCACACACATGTGAATAGCACACACATACACACACACACAAACACACAATGATCTCAACTACACACAGAAAAATGACGAGAAAAATATCAGGAATAAATACCCGGATTATTAATAGTCCTTGGTTTATCTATGAGTAAAGGACTATGGGTAATTATTTCCCTGGGAATTTTACTTCCTCATTTTCAAAAATGTATTTTCAAAAACGGTCATCCAAAATCGAAAAACAGAAGGGATAAAAAACACAAAACATAAAACAATAAACTGTCTTTCTTCCTTTGTTCCCTAATATCTAAATATACTGAGTATGGAGGAAGCACCCACATATGAGCGGTTCAGAGGCATAAGGTAGCGAGTCTCCCATCTAGAGTATTGGAATGCTTTTTGGAGACAATGGACGCAGTGAGAATCCACCGGAATTGGATCTTCTCGAGGGAAGGAGGAGCCCTTCCTGAGGAATGAACCACCCCTTCCCGTCTCAAGATCCCCTGGGAGATTTTGATGGGCTTCCACCATGGGCCTTGAAGAATAAAGACTGAAGAAACATACTGACTGCAGTCACCTTCTATTCAGCAGTTTCTAGTATCAGGAAGCCAATGTTCCTGGTAACAGATGACAGGAGTTTTGTGGAATGCTACACTCTTGGCTGGCTCCCCATATTGGCTATTTTTATCACCTCTAGTTTGTCAACAAAGCGAATGACAGCAGAGTCCTGAAAAAGAACCTTTTGTCTTTGCAGGAAGAGAAGCTCCAGTGAGAGGGGTTCTCTCCCTCCCCGGCTGGGGGTACAGAGGGTGGTGGGTTCTTGGTAAGGGCTAGGAGAGCAGGCCTCAGGCCCACGGCGGTGAAGGAAGGACAGCAGAGGAAGCCCCAGTGCAGCCTGCATGGGGAATGTAAAGCACCTGCCCTTTTGAGCCTATGGAACTTGGGTTTGGATCTTGTTTTATTCCCATGCAATAACACTTGCCATTTATTTAGTACTTACTGTGTTCTTTACCTCAGTGCTAAATCTTTAACAACCCTGAAAAATAGGTCATCTGAACCCATTTTGCCCATATGGAATACGAGACTCTAAGAGGATATGTAACCTTGAACTATGCAATCTGAGATTCCATTTCCTCCTCTGCACTACTAGAATAACAACTCCTTTCCCCTAAAGCTGTCACAATTAAATGAACCACACAGAAAAAGCACTGAATGCATTTCCTAAAACCCAGTAGGTTCTTAGGTGCCCAGATCCCATAGTAACGCTACTTCTGGGATGCCTTCCCTCAAGTGTGACCTGGCTTAAATTTTTAATTTAAGCCCAGAAACCCGAGGACCTGCCAGGGGACAGAAACTCTTCTTGTAATCTTCCTGAAATGCAAACAGTTTAAAGGTCACCCAGCATATATTTATATTTGTCTCGTAAACTCTTGAGGAGAATTTTCCAGGAGACCGTGGCGTCTCCGGAGACTTCTTGCTAAGGCTCCTGTAACTTAATTTTCTGTTTTTTTTGGCCTTCTCCTCTCCAAAGGAAAAGGGAACTCAGTGAAAAATGTTAAACAAGGCCAAAGATATAAATATATTTAAAAAGCACTAAATAAAGAGTGTTTGCAACCCTTGCTGCAGGGGGATTTCTCAGTAACTGGTGCCAAGCTGAGGACTAGCTTTAGTACCTGGCTTCCTAGAGCTCCAGGCGTCCAGAACAATGGGTGTGTTTCCTTACTGACTTGTGGTTGGGGGTGTAAGAGGTGGGTGAATCATGCTGAGCTCTCTGCAAAATGTTCTAGCAGGTGAGTGCAGGTGTGTCTAGATGTCTGTGCTACATCCTGCTTATGAAGAGATGGATAAAAACATGCATGGAAACCTAGAGAGGGATGGGGATTCATCTCTCACCAGCTGTATACTTTTTTTTTTAACATAGAGTACAATTAACTTTTTAAGGTTTTTTGGCCTAGAGTTCTATGATATTTAACACAGGTATCAATTCGTATAATGACCATCATGACCATAATATAGACGACTTTTATTATCCTCAACAAACTCCTTCATGCAACTCCTTTGATGTGACTGACACCTTTCCCCCACCTAAACCCTGATGACCACTGATCTGTTCTCCCTTACTACAGATTTGTCTTTATGAGACAATAATTTAAATGAAGCCATACAGTTTGTGACCTTTGGAGACTGGCTCCTTTCATGCAGCAAAACATTAGCCTTTGAGATTCTCCCAAGTTGTTGCCCATATCAATAGCCGCTCCTTCTTCGTTGCCGAGTAGTATTCCATTGTATGGATGGGTGGTAGGCAGAAGAATGGCCCTCAAAAGATTTCCTCATCCTAAGTCTAAGAACCTGTGAATATGTTGTCTTACATGACAAGAGGGACTTTTGATAAAAGGGACACTTCCAACTTTTTGATGCATGCTTTCCCAAATGTGTAATATTAAAACAGTACAGTACCACTTGCCATGCTCCTTTGATTATTATCACATCTTCAGTTTTCAGAGGTTGACTATAATGTGCATTAAGCTTTGTTCTGTTTTTACATTTATCCTGCTTAGAATTTATTGAAATTATTGAATCTCTGCAGCCATGTTGTTTGTTTTGGTTTGGTTTGGTTTTCAGCAAATTGAGAAAGATTTTGGTAATTATTTCTTTAAATATGTTTTCTTCTTCAATCTCCCAGTTTATCCTTTGGGACTTCAATTATATATATTTATGTTAGATGCTTTTATATTATCCTATAGGTCACTGAGGATCATCTAATTTCACTCATTTTTCCCCCTTTGCTCTGTTCTTCAAATTGGGTAATTTCTTTTCATCAGTCTTCAAGTTAGCTGGCCCTTAATCCTGCTCACAATGTGTTGTTAGACCTTGAGCTGAATTTTTTTTCAATTATTGTATTTTTCACTTGTAGTATTTTCATTTTGTTCTTTTCTATAGTTTTTTTCCCCCATATTTCTTGTGAGGTTTCCTATCTGCTTATTCATTAGGACTTTTTCTTTCATTCTTTGAATGTATTTTTAATTCGTTAAACATATTTATGGGTGCTGTTTATATATATATTAAGTTCAACATCTGAGACATCTTGGATTTGGTTTCTACAGACTGCATTTTTTTCTCTGTGAATCACATTTTTTTTGTTTCTTTGCATGCCCTGTGAGTTTTGATTGAATAATAGGCATTATGAATAATGGGTTGTAAAAACTGTACATTCTATTATCCTTCTCTGAATTGTTGATTCTTGTTTTCGAAGGAAGTTCAACTGCTGGATAATCGTCTTCAACAGGTATATTCTTGTTTTTACACTTTATTAGTGAATATCTGTGCTAAGAACAAGGTATATCTAAGCCCATTTAGCTTGGCAGGATTCAACCTTATAATTCTGTTTTACTAAACATCCTTCTGGGACTTTATTTCAGGTTTTTTAAGGGTGAGCCTGGAGTGGGATTTATTGTAAGTCATGATCCTTCTGGTATCTCAGTGGAGCGTGAGCAGGGGACATATTCTCTCCACTTAATCGAGGTGAGAATTCCACTGCTGCTCTTCCTCCAGCCCTGCCTGACCTGTGGCATCGCTGTTCTGCTTTCAAACCAGAGCAGCTCATCTCTGGTAAGTTCATATGGTCTTGCCCCGTGTAAATGCATCCCAGCCTTCATGTGGACTCACGTGGGATACCCACACTGACTTCTGGGGCCCATCACTCAACAGCTTCCTTCTTATGCTTCATTTTACAGATATCAGTTAGTTAAGTACTTTTAACTCCAACATCTGTCTGTCTCCTAAACTCAATGGGACCACTGCCTCTGTTCAGACTCCAGTTCTCTGTGCTGTGCTGCAGAAATGGACCCTGGTCAGAGAGATGGGTGATTATGGTATTCACTTTGTGACTTTCCTTATCCAATTTTATATTTTTGTGTGGGAGCAGCGCTTGCTGGTGTCAGTTACTCTATCTTCACTAGGATAAGAAGCACTAGTGTAATGCCTTGTACCTAATATGTATTCAATAGATACTTGTTCTTTGGTGTATTCATTTCCTATTGCTTCCACTAATAAATGTCCACAAACAATGGTTTTAAACAACACAATTTATAATTCTACAGTTCTGCAAATCAGAAGTCCAAAAATGGGTCTTCCTGGGCTAATGTCAAGGTGTATGCAGAGCTGTGTTCTATTTAGAGGCTCTCAGGGAGAGTCTGTTTCCTTTCTTCTTTCAGCTTCTAGAGGCCACCTATACTCCTTAGTTCATGGCTACGTCCTACATCTTCAAAGTCAGCTGTGTGGCGTTTTCTCTCCATTCTGATCTTTGCTTCCATCTTTATATCTTCTGTGTTCATTCTGGTCGACTTGCTTCCCTCTTGTAAGGATCCTTGCGATTGCATTGGACCCACCCAGATAATCAAGATAAACTTTCCATCTCAAGATCCTTAACTTAATCACATTTTCAAAGTCCCTTTTACCATGTAAAATAACATATTCAGAGCTTCTGGGATTAAGATGCAATATTGGGGGGGCAAGCATTATTCAGTCTACCACAATTAGTAAGTTGATTGGTTGAATTAGATAAATTCTATATTCATAGCTCACTGTATGTAGTACACAAAAGTTAACATAACACATAGTAAATAGAAAGTGTTAAGTAACTTATATATTGGATGTATTCAAGTGAATTCTCAGTTTTACATGTCCTCTACTTTATCAAGCAAAAGTTTCTTTCTGAAGCAAAGGATCCTATTTACTTTACAAATGGTGTGCCCCCTACTCTGGCAATGGAGCTCAGATGCCAGTTTTTCCACAACTTAGAGAACAAGGGCATGTATGAAAAGATACTCAATGGTTTCTGAAATTTTTCTTTGGAAGGCAATATCTGGGAAAATTGTCAAAAGTTTTTCAAATGTTTATATTTAGTTGGAATTTGGGAGACCATTTTTAGAACTCAATCTTCTTGATCTTTTTAAAATTAGGTATACCATACATATATACAAAATAAAATGTCTCACATATATGTTCAGTTAAAAATGATAAAATGAGCACTTATGTTCTCACCATTGGTGGTTAAAAATATTGTCATAATCCTGAAGTCCTTTATTTCATCCCTTCCCAGCTAGAGTTGAACAATGAGCTATGACTATAGAATTTATCTCATTTTTATAAGAGAAAACCTTTTTTTAATCCCTTCTCAGTTTTTATTCCCTCCCACTTAGAGTTAAACACTAAAGTGTTGTTATGTTAATCATTCTGTTTTTTTAAATAGTTGTACTTTATGCTATTTTATTTCTAAAGAATATTTTTTCCTATATTTGACCTTCATATAAATAGGACATATTGTATATCTTCTGCTCTTTGTCTCTGAATTTTTAACTTTACGAATTCATCCATTTTAATGTATGTGGTTATACATTCACCTATTTTCACTGGCGTACAGTATTTGGTTATATGAATATACTTCTTATTATCCATTCTATTGATAGAAATCTGTGTCTTTTTAAGGTTTTTGGCTATTATGCAAAATACATTTCCTGAATTGATAATATTGTATTTCTGCTTTAACATAAAAATACTGTTGATTACATTAATAGATTATTTAAATGTTAAAACACTTTTACATTCCTGGGGTACAACCAAGATTTTTGTTTTGACTTACCTATTTTTTATGCGTTTTTTAATTCAGTGGCAATATATTTTAGAATCTTTGCCTTTTGGTCCATGAGTATAATTGCCTTGCAATGTTTCCTGCTTGAGCTATCCTCTGATTTTGATATCATGGTAGATGAAATTCTAAGAGGTACCTAAGATCCCTAGTCCCTGGAACTTGTGAGTGTGAGATATCACTGCTCTGATTGTGTTATGTTTTGTGTCATAGATGATCTTAAACTAGGGAGATTATCCAGGTAGTCCTCATCCAATTGTACGAGCCCCTTGAAAAGCAGAGAATTTTCTCTGGCTGGAGGCAGAAGAATAAATCAGAGATTGGAAACACAAGGGGGATTTAGCCCATCATTGCTTGCTTGAAGGTGGCAGGGAACACATGAAGGGAATGCAGGTAGCCTCTAGAACCTGAGAGAGAGAGAGAGAGACTCCCAGGCAATAACCAGCCAGGAAATTGGGGCCTCATCCTACAGCCTGTGGAAACTGAATTCTACCAACAACCTGAATGGGCTTGGTGGTGGATTTTTCCCTGAGCCTCCAAACAAGGACTCAAGAGTAGCGGCATCTTGATTTCAGCATTGTGATGCCCTGAGCTTAGAATACAGCAGAGCCTGCATAGGCTATGACTTACAGAACTCTGAGCTAATAAATAGATTTAAGCCATTAAAGTCTGTGGTAGTTTGTTACATCACAATAGAAAATGAATCGAAGTATCGAGGGCACAACAGTCTCATTAAATGAGGGGTGTGTTCCCTGATTTTCAACTTTCTGGAAGTATTTGGTATTTGCTCTTTCTTAAATGTTTGCTAGAATTTACCAGTATCTGTGACTTAACTAGAGATGAGAGCCCATTTATCAAATTAATTACATGGTTTTGTTTCTGCCATCTTACTTTGTGTTTCTATTAGTCTCCCTTTAACCCAGGATCTTTTTTTTTTCTTTTTCTTGTCTTATTTTTTTGAATTGATTGAGGTTTTAAAATTTCCCCTTCACCCTATCTCTTTCCCTTACAAATTTTGAAGTTCCACCCTCTTTCCCTTTTTTGTGTGGTCATCCTAGAAATTTGAACTTTTACATTTAATTTAGGATTGTCTAAATGTAATCAGTATCTACTGCTCCCAAAACACAGGACTTTAGGTCATGTGTCAGGAATAACATTCACCAAACATTCTAATTCTCACCCCTATATTTCCAAGTCTCCCTTGAAGGTATTTTGGGAGCAAGTGACTGCTTTAGGCCAACAGACAATGAGCAAAAGAGAAGTATGGCACTTCAGGGGTTAGACAGTGAAAGGCTCACGTACCTCATTCACCCCTCTCTTCAGCTTCGAAACCACTTTTGCAGTCTTTTTACGTCTTTGTGAACCACACAGTTGTGAATTTTGTGCAGATTGACTATGGATCCCAAGCCCTTGTGAATCTTAGCATGTGGTTTGAGAAATGCACAGGTATTCTTTTCCACCCAGAGCCAAGGAAGGATCAGGTGGTTATCTGCAAGCTTCTCTCAGGGAGTGGAGGCTGTTCTCTTGATAGTTAGCTCCTTCAGAGTGTTAGCTTTGGGGAGACCTGTTCGTGTTCAGGCTTAGGCTGTGTTCCCTTGTCCTGGTGCACATGGGGTGTGTGGTCACTGAAATACTGCCATGGTAAAAGCACCTCTAATGATTGCTCACCTCTCTGGTTTTGAGCTTTTCCTAATCTCTGCACTTTGAGCATTTCTCTCATTTGTTTTTGCCAGCTCAGCCATCTATTTGCGAAAATGATTTTTAGTAAGATTTTATCCTGAGTATTTTGTATTTTATACCAAAAGGAGTTCTTTAGGGAAGTAGATTATCCTATAGCCCAATGTAAAGCAGACATCACAATTTATTATCAAGGATCTCTGGGGTTTGTTTTGTTTTGCTTTTGCTTGACTAATTATAAGCAATAGAAGATGATGACTGTCTTCTAAGATGTATTTTTAAAAGCAAGAGAGGTACCCTGAATGGTTACTTATTGGGTTATAAGTGGTGAAATTTTTTATGCTGGTGTGTGAACAGATATGTCTGCAATATATATAGTGATGTACATGTATCAAAAAATTAACTCTTAATCGCAAACCATTTAAGCCTATTTCCTATGTTCATGACATGGGGTTGAAAAATAATGGATCATTTGCAATTCCCCACTGTCTTTATCCCCATTTCCCTGCACATCTATTCCCTCTGCTTATAATCTCTCCTTTGGTTGTGATCCACTTCATTAAGCAGCGACTATCCAGTGTGTCCCATTCAGTGGCTGACAGCTAGCATCATTGGGGAAAATTGCTGCATAAGCAGGAAGTCACTGGGGTTGCCACAGTTAAAATAATATGTAACATGTGCTAGGCGCGGTTAGTTGTGATTTCCAGTTATTTTCTTTAATTCTTCTCAAAGCAAAATCCTTTACACAGGTATAGGTACTA
Source organism: Smutsia gigantea (assembly GCA_032199065.1). Taxonomy (NCBI): domain Eukaryota; kingdom Metazoa; phylum Chordata; class Mammalia; order Pholidota; family Manidae; genus Smutsia; species Smutsia gigantea. Next base: position 162,661 of record JAVSCE010019977.1, on the reverse strand, counting down.
TTATTTTAGACCTGCAGAAGGGAAGACTCAGGGAATTAAACAGTGTGCCCAATGCCACGTTGACGGGATTTGAGGTCAAGTGTCTTGAAATGAATGCCTATAATTCCCACCGATGCCACTTGTTCCTCCCTGTCCCATCGCAGAGCCTGGAGAACATGCTGGGACTCAAGCAAACTTCCCTACTAGAAGTGGGGGCTTTCAGGATAAGGCCTGAGGATAAAACCATGATGACACCCTACTGGAAAATCTTTTTGATAGAAAATTAGAAAATATTTTTTTCCTGAACATTTTAGCTTCCTAAACTTCATGGTCAATAAATATTCCTCGGATCCCAAATGGAAACAAAAGCAGATAACATTGATATGACTGGGGCTCACCTTGTAGGCTCCATCCTTCATGATTTAATCTGACAAACCTGTATTGGGGCCAGGCATATAACCCAGGTTCAAAATCCAGGCCCCACAACTGGTGGTGGGACCCTGGGCAAGTCATACTGTCTCTCTATATCCTCGTCTGTAAAACAGAAGTCTGATCTTTGTATATGGAGCAGTTAAAGCATGAAAGGAAAACTGTATACAACACCTAGGCGAGTGTTGGCACATAGCCGGCCTTATTAACTTGTTGCTCATTTGATTATTAATTCATGATTCTTATATTCGAAGCCCTGAGTGGAGAAATAAGGTGGGATTTGTGTTTAAAATCAATGCAAGGTAACTGATTATTATTCATTCAGTATTTATGTATCCCATATTCTTTAAGAGCTTACTATATGCAAATATGGAGTTATTTGAGTCATGACCCTGGTCTTGGTAAAGAAAAAATGAGATAAAGGAGCCTGACTTTGGACATTTACTACTGAAAATGGGGGGAAAGATCCAAATATAATGTCAGTTGACTCTGAAGGGAGGATCAAGCAACCTTGTAAGCTGATTAGATGTGAATTTTCAAGGAGCAGGGGGTCAGGTTATCTGAGTATTTCTGAGGCAGGCCAGCCTGGAAAACAGGGATCCATTAACCTTGCAAATGAGGAGATGTAAGAGAAGCAATGAGTTTTTGTTTTTTTGTTTTTTTCTGGAAGAAGCTGAGGAGTTCATATTTAGATGTACAGACAGTGAGCAATCTAGGCATGTCCCAACATAATTTTCCATTGTAAATATAAATTGAAATTGAATAAATAAATAAAAGTACTTTATGTTTTCATAGGGAGAAGCTAGAATAGATTTGTTAATCATCCAATCTAAACATCCAATAGTGAAAGAATGACTAATAAAATGATGGCATATAATATATGTTAGAATTCTAACATAGAAAATAAGGTTAACAAAGTTATAATAATATATGAAATTGTGAGGTAGAAAGTCAAAAAAGCATTGTACAAGATGGTATATAGAATATAATCTTATTTTTGTGAAAATACAAGATGGAGGGTAAAACCTAGGAAAAATTAAACCCAAGTTTGCTGATTATGGGTTATTGGACTGTGGAGGATGTTTTTCCTCCACTTTCATAATTGTTCTTTCTTTTCAAATTTTCTGTATAAAAGTTCATTAATTCTCAAGTAAGTCAACATGAACAAGGAGAACTATATTATATGGAAGAGTTTAAAATCATGCTGGTAATAGTATCAGCAAGAATCTATGTGTGGTATCTGTGGACACAGACAGCTGTTTACTTTTGGAAAATTGATTCACATGTGGGGTTCTGAGCACTTTGTATTTAACCAAAGTGTACTAAAGGGTTTAACTAAATCCCCATAATGAAATTAATAGTAGGTTAGTTTATTCTGTGTTGGCATATCATTTGGCATGTGAATCACACCCATCAGAAGAGGAGCAGGCTGTGCCCTTGTATGGGAGGCCGTGCACAGAGCAAAACCAAACAGAGCCAAGTACACATTTATCCTTCCAGACTTACTTGCTATGTGGGCTTAGAAAAGTACTCGCCCTTGCAATCCCACTTTTCTTAATGTTGAAACACGGACAATCACACTTACAAGACTATTTTGAGGACTGAACTAGAATGCAAGTCAAAAACATCTGGTATAATGCCTGGTGCTGGGCTATAAATGATAGTCATGTGTATAATAATCATAGTAATTATAAATAATAAATATATATACATCCAGGACCATTCTCTGTCTTAAATAGACTTTCCAGTCTGAGAATATCTCCGAGGGCATATCTGATTTAAGATGAGCCTTTCCTGGTCACCATTCTGATGATAAACTCCAAGGAATCTGAGGAAAAAAAATGTAGCGAAACTGTCTCAAGACCTCAGGTCAAGAACAACCCCACTGAAATCACAGTAAGTGAGGCTAAAATGGCAATGTCTGATATCCAGCAATATCCTTTAAGGGAGTTTCTAGATTTGCTAGTACTTGCCTCAAAGAACCATCCCCCAGCTGCCTCCAACCGTTCCTTCTGCTGCTTAACAAACACTTACTCAGCGCTTGCTATGGGCCTGCTTGGGACCCAGAGGTCCTTCATGTCTAGCAGGCAGGGCAGCACCACCAGGGCTCAGCGGGGGGGGGGTAGGCAGGGGAGAGGCAGTGACTAATCCTGTGGGTGTGGGGGCAGAGTGGCCAGAGAGGGCATCCACAAGGAGATGCTGCCAAGCTGGCCTTGAAGGACAACGCATTGGCTGGGAGAGAAACGTGCTCCAGGCAGGAAGAAAGTCAAGTCAGAGGCCTGCAGCATGTCATTTGTCTCCACCATCAGTAAGGTTAAAAGAAGCTCCCTTTGACCTCTATACAGGTGGCCAAGCAACAGATGATGTCAGAGGTGAGATGTCCTGACAATGAGACGGGATGCTCCAGTGACCTCAAAAACCTATCAGAGGCAGCTGGTGCTGTCCCTTCTCAGAATCTCTCCTGCTCCATATAGATGAGGGGCTTGACTAGCAGGTCCTCCCTTCAGCATGGGGGAGAAGAGCCAATGGATGGTGAGGGAGGGGCAAAGGCAGATCACACAGCCCTGACGTGAATGACAATCTGCTTGAAAGGGTGATCCTAAATCAATTCACAAAAAGAAAATTTCATCCAGGCATCTTAACCTGAAATTCACAGACAGCTTTCAAAAAAAGTCTATGAGTTCCCTTAAATTGTATGCAAAACCTTATATGCATAGGTACAATTTGTGAGGAAAGGCAGGGTCTACTTTTCACATTTTTAAAAGATCCCCATAACCTTAAATACATGAGAGCCACTGGGCTAGGTATAGGAGATTCAGAAATAAACAAAAACACAGTCTGTAGAACCAGTACCTCCACATGGCAAAACAAAGTAAAACTCTGAAAAGCAGACAGACTTAAGTTCACATCCTAGACCTAAGTTAACTCTGTTACTTATTAACTGTGTGGCTTCAACCAATTCCTCAACCTCTCTGTTTCCTTTACTGTAATAGCAAATACTTAGATTTATTTGGGGGGGAAGGTGTAGGGTGAGGTTTAAAGTAAAAAGCAATTGTCTTATATATAGTAGGCAATTTAATGTCACAGATAATTATTTTTGCTGTTATTACTACAGATATGCTGAGATGCCCAGGGGATAGAAAGATTTTTTTGACTGAGTTTTTCTGGCAACAATATTTAAAGAAAAAAACGGTGTCTGGCTGGGGGCCTCTGTCTCCGTGTGTTCTGGCACTGTTGTTCTTGGCTGTCCCTGGCTGGTGTCTGTCTTTACCTTGAAGTGCCCTAAGATTAGAATTTCTCGTAAACAGTGACTTAATTATTCATCTGTACCTTTTCACAATGCTGCCTGTTGCTCAGAGGAGGACTGGATTGGCATGCGTGCTGAGATAGCTCTTACTAAAGGGCATTACCTCCAGTCCTGAGGATGAGTGCAGAAAAGCTCCAGGGTTCCAGGTCACACCTGCTGCCAGCAACCTGGAGGGGTTCAGGTGGGCTTTTCAGGTAAAGCGGAGCTGTCGGAAGGTAGTATGTCTGAGAACAACGCAGAGGAAGTCACCAGGAAAAGTTTTAGCCAGCAAACCTATGAACCAGCTGCAAATGAAAGGGAATTCCAGTCTGCCTCCTACCGGGATAAAGGTAGAGTCTTCTGCTAATTACCTTTTGGGGCAAAGCTGTAAGTTTACGAGAGCCTTCCGCAACTAGAGAATTCCCGTTCACCCTCAGAGCCTTCCCAAAGCCTTACCTGAATCTCCAGACAGAAAGGTCCGTGTTCCTTCCTCTGTAGACTGATGCGAGGACACATTCCAGTCACAGCCGCCTTCAGAGAGGCTCATTCAAGTGTTTGTCTTCCTCTGACAGTGCTTTCCTTAGGCACACACCTGTGACTTCCTGGACTCCTTATCTTCAGTCCAGCAACAGTCTGAGCTCATAATTAGGGGCCCTCGATGCAGTGCAGGAGAGATGGGGCCGTGAAGAAGGAAAGGAGGAGGGGCGGGGGCATTTGTCCTGCTCTGGAGGGAGGAAGTCGTGGGTTCTACTTCCACTCCACAGCTTACTTCATGGACGACCTGTTGAGCTTCTCCAAGGTTGGGCTCCCCCATCTGCAAAAGGGGAGCACGTTACTTGTCTTGAAGGAGGGTTTTGGGGATCAAATAAGATCAATACATGAAAATGGGAACAGATGGGATTGAGGTAATTATGAACAGCTTCCAACAAAGAAATCATGTGTCCCACACTCAAAAGTTCTATTGTTTCCTAGGCTTTAACCCCAAAGCGTTGACAGTAGCAGAAAGTCCAAGACGAAAGTTCCTGCCGAGTGGCCTTCGGTCTCTGTGGGCTGACCCCCTGGTGGGGCGCCCAGCGTGTCCTCTCACCGTGGCTCAGTCTCCAGCCTTGCCCAGGCCCCATGTGCCTTGTGGGATGGCCAGGGTTCCCACCCAGGCTCCTGAATGCCAGTTTCTCTCCCTTCCTGGCCAAACTCCACCAACCTTCCGGATCAGTCTTCCTATAACTCAAATGTCACCTTCATGCTTGAAAACACCCCAGCGTTCCCCAGTGTCATCAGGATCAAACTCAGCCCCCGGCACAGCCCACCCTGTCCTTCCAGATGTGGCTTCTGTGAGGTGTGACTCTCCACCTTGCTCTCCTGTCACCCCCACACCAATCCGGGGCCCCCTAAAGTCACCACTCTCTTCCTATCTCCCTGCCTTGCTGGGTATGGGCTGCGGCTTTTGTCGGAGGGGTTTTCTCTGCCCCCTTTTGCTCATCCACCCACCAGGAAAATTCCTGCTCCCCTTTTAAGACTCACTTCAAAGCTTTCTTTCTCTTGGGATTCTGGTTTCCTCCTAGGCCGAATTCACTGCTTACATCTGAGATCCCATAACGCCTTGTGGATGTCACCATTTTAGCTCCGACCTCCTTGCTTGGGCTTTGTTCCCTGACATGTCTGTCTTCCCCTGTGGCCTGTGCTGTCCTCCGGGGTAAGGCTGGGGGCTGGTTCTTGGCTGAATTCCCAGCCACATGGTAAGTGAGGGATGGAAGCCCCTTCAGTGCATCCGTCCTTTCTCAAGACCACCGAACTGCCTGCTTTCCCGAGAGCCGCACGTCAGGCCTGGCCACCCATTCCCATCCCCAGCCTGGCTCTCCCGCCGATTGTTTAATGTGGCCTTGCTTGTTCAGAGTGAACTGGAAGTTCTCTGTCCACTCTTTCCCGTTTTATCAGCCTTCTGCCCATTCACCACGAGCCTGTGAGCTTTTTGAGGGAGGGTGGGCCTGAATTCTCCACATGCTGCCCCCGCCCCAGGCCCAGCAGCATGCTCGGGCCAGGCCACCGTCCCCTCAGGGCCTCCTCAGTCCTTCCTGAAGGGTCTCTCGGGAACGACACAGCAGACTCGCAGGAGCCCAGGCCTGGGGAGGGACAGGGACCAAGACGCAGTCCCTCCTTCCTACCACGCTGTGAAATGACCCCATGAATACGCACACACCTCGGGCTCCCTGTGCGCGGCCAGTCAGCGCTACCCTCAGTTTCCCTGCCTTTCCATCCTCTTTCACTGTCTTCTTCCTTAAATTAAACTTTCATGGCTCCATTTCCTTCTGTCCCTTTACAGAACCCTGACATATTTCCTCAAGGAAATCCTTTCAAAATCATAATTGAAACACAATATTTCATAATAGAAATGGAGGACAAGAATAATAGATTTAGCTCTCGTTTCTGGTGGCAGACACGTTAATTACATTCTCTATTTCCTCTCATTACCACGGAGCGTGTCTCTGACAGTCCAGGCCAGCCTGTGGCGGCCTCTCCCCCTGGCTGGCTGAACCCGCCCTCTGTCACCCTCACAGCAGGTCTGAAGGCAAACGTGGGGATACAGGACTGACCGCGTCCCCCTGGTGGCTGGCAGTCCGTCCGAGTTCCGCCTGGCACAAATCCGGTTTCCTTGGCGGGGATGGACGGGGGAGCATTCCACTCTCCCTCCTCCAGGATCAGCCACCCTGACCTAGTGTGGTGCCCTGAGTGCCCTTGGCCTCCTCTTGCTCTGAGCTCGGCATGGGCTGTGGCCTTTTCCAGGGGCACCTTTCTCCTGAGCATGTCAGGAAGACCACTTCACGTCTATCTGCCGTGGTGCGTCCCCATGTCCTGCTCTGGCATCCCTGGCCTCTCCCAGCTGCCCTCCACCTGGGAAGGCAGAAGCCATGACTTTCTCCTCTTTGCTCCTGAAGTCGCTGAGCTTAACTCTGCCCTTGTGCTTACGACCCGGCATCATGACTGGCTTTTTTGCTTCCCGCCCCTCACCTCCTGCCCTGCCCTTGCCAGCAGGGCACAGACGGGCTCAGTAAACTGTCGGCAGTGTGTTTGGGCAGCGTGTTTACTTATTTCTGAACTCTCAGCATGTAGCCTGGGGCCTGGGGCAGGATTAGTGCTCATCAGAATATTTAAAAAATGTCTACTGAAAAAAAAAATTGTCCTGTTTTGTTTATAAACAAAGATAAACCAGAGATGGTATAAAGAAGCCATTAGGAAGGCATTATTATTACTCATTTATGTCAAGCTTAAAAGGAGAAGGAACTGATATTTCCAGTAGTTTCTGAACTGACTAGGGTGGGAATTTTGATTCAGACCCCAAGAAAGAAATGCACAGATTTCCGTAGCACCAGGCTTCCTAAACGGAGACCTTCTCGTGAGCAGGAGGTGAAGAAGATTCCTCAGGGCCCTTCCCTGCGAACGTAAATCTTACCATGCCATAATCCTAGAGCAAGCACCTCTCCCTCCCCCAAGGAGAGCCTTGCAAAGCCACATTGGAACTAAAGGAAAAGTGGGAAAATGTGCACCTTCATACTTACTTATCAAAATATTCTCCTATAATTTGGCCCAAGTGGAAAAATCTAGAATGAACTGCTTACATGTACAAAAAGAAAGGACTGCATAGAAAGCCCTGCACTACCTAATCGGTTTTTACTTCATGGTTAGCAATCCTAAGCCCACCCAGCAGGGGCCTCAGGCTGATCTGAAACAACTGGCACCATTGCACAATAACGCAGAGTCATAGAACAAGTAAATGACAACAGCCTGTCTCTTTTTAAACTAATATTTTGTTCATCAAGGATTTTTAGATTAATTTTGATTAAAAAAAAATATTGCATTCAAATATTACCTTGACTTCTGAGTTTTTTGGTGCATCCTTAAATTTTTCACCCAAAGCAAATGCCTTCCTGGTGTCCACCTAGCCTGCTCCTGCCCCTCAGCTGCCCCCAGAGGCCTTAGGCCAGCTCCCGTTCCTTCTCTGAGCTCTTCTTCCTCGAGGAGCATCTAATCCAATGGGGGAAGCTAAGCTTGTTAACTGTTTACTATTTTCTGCAAGGTAGAATGAATGAGGGAGACAGAAATTAGGCATAACCAAAGTGCACATGTGAGTTGAAAAGGGCAAACAAAGTACAACTGTGTGTTTTAGGGAAAACTGGAAACAGAACGAGGTATTGAGATTGGTCCTTGAGAGATTAAATAGGCCTCTATAAATGGAGAAGGAGGAAGGGCATTCTAGGTGGAGGCAAGAGCATGAACAAAAGCTTAGAAGCACACCGTCTCAGGAGGGCTTATATGTGGGCCCGTAATCTGGAAAGGCTGCTTTATGTGGATGTGGAGAAGGTAACAGGACAGGTATGCTCGGCTTGGTGGACAGGCTCCAAAGCTGGCCTGACTCTGACAGAGCTTTTCTGGGTTTGCAGAATAGGCTCCACAGGTCAGAATCAGTTCTGTTAGGAGTGGGCCCTCCTTGGGCAAAGAAGGCTTCTGCTGGGCTTCTATGCTGCTGACAAGGGCAGCCCCGCCTGCAGGCCCCCAGGGGAGGGGCCCTTGGCCCTGCTGGTTCTTTCTCCTGGGAGTCGGGGCATCTGCTGCCCAGGTCGGGAGCTGCCCCCCCACCTCAGATGGCAAACCCTGGAGGAGATGGTTCTGCTTCTCAGATGCTAACAGAATGGGGCACCAGAAAAATGGGCCTTTTTAGGGTTTGGGGGGAACCTGTGATGCACTGAGTAATCAGTCAGAACAAGATGAGCACAAGGCTCTACTCTGGCAGCACAGAGGTGCCGGCTGGCTCCCCGAGGCCCCCATGCTCTCCTCTGCCCGGTGGGATCCCACAATCTGGACGTGTTTTCCCCCCTTCCGAACTTATTAATGAGTAACAGGACCATGGCCATCCAGGAGAGTCGTGGGGGCTGGGGGGCTGTGCTCTCTTCGCGGACACCTGGGGAGCATTCGTCTCTGAAGTTTGGCTGACGTGGTACTTCATTCCACTCTTGGCTTCCTCTCCCTGTCACACCCCAGGTGGCTTTCAGAAAACACATTCCACATCTTTCTCATCTCTTGTGTAAGTCAGGCTGCCTCGGTTTGGCCCTCACTGCTAGTTCCAATGTTGGCACACCTCCTCCTGTGGGGACCAGGCACCCCAGACTGTGTGGGGGAGGGAAAGGGACTAAATGTTTCTGGGTTGGGCACAGAGCTGTATTCTTTCTCTTGTGTATTTAATTTTTTATTTAAATAGCATTAGGAATGAGCACTAGAGTTTAATTCCTTTTTTTTTTTAAACAAATAAGGAAGCAGAGACTTGCAAAGGAAGTAATTTGCCTAAAGTCATCCAGTTAGAACCAGGTTCTCTGGCTCCTAACGCAACACTTGTTCTTTTTTAAGGCTGTTTTATTCTTGAGGTGTCTAGGCCTTTCCTGGAGAAAAACTGTGACAGAAAAAGAGAATACCATTTGAAGACAAGCCCCTTTAAGAGTAATTTTGCCAGTTGAATCCATTATTTCATTCCGTTCCTACTGAAGGAGGGGGTTATAATCCTCAGCAGGCTGGCCCCCCACCCCAGCTTCACAGCTGACTTATCTTTCAAGGTATATTTGAGAGCAAACTTTCTGAGGCACCTTCCCTGACACTGTCCCAGACTGGGGCAGAATGAGTGGCTTTCTCCTCTTGGCTCTCCCAAAACCGGTTGTACATTCTTGGCACTATAGCTGTTAATTCAACTGCCTGCTGTCAACCAAAAATGAGAGAGGGAGGGAGAGATAAAGAGTTAAGCTTATGTAGTATCAACTTGACTGGGACATAGGGCATCCAGATACTGGGGTAAACATGATTCTGGGTGTGTCTGTGAGGGTGTTTCTATTTGAGATTAACATCTGAATCAGTAGACTCAGAAGAGCAAATGGCCCTCCCTAACGTGGGTGGGCCACTTCCGATCTGTTAAAGGCCTGAACACAATAAGAAAGTAGAGTTAGAAAGAATACGCTCTCTCTCTGCCTGACCACCTTAGGGCTGGGACAGAGGTCTTCTCCTGTCTTCAGACTCAGACTCAGACAGGAACTAAACCATCAGCTCTCCTGAGTCTCTAGCTTACTGAGTGCAGATCTTGGTGTTTATTAGCCAATTTCTTGGTGCATGTGATTTTATATTTATCTTATTGATTCCATTTTTCTGGAGAACTCTGAATACAGGGAGAAAGAGGAGACAGAGAGAGAAAGGCTTCCCACCAGTATACTCAGTGAGTGTGGGTCCACGGGTGAGCATGGATGGAGGGTGATTATCTACAGGGGTTCCCTTGGGTTTGAGCTCGAGTGCTTCTAGAGTATCAGCCCCTCACTGTGCTGTGAATCCCTCCAAGCCCATGTTTTTCCCACACACATAGACTCTAGAATCAGTGTTACTCCTTAATTGGGGGCCCAGTCAAAGAAAGAATGACTTAGGGTCATCTTGATTGTGTGTGGTTTTTGCATACAATCATATGCATAATTTCAGAATATTGTCATAATTTGGAGACATTCTCATAATGTGGTCCCCCTGTGTGTGTGTGTGTGTGTGTGTGCATGCACATGTGTGTGTAGCAAAGAGTAGCAGGTATGCATGTGACTCATTGGAGTACTTTTTTTCATTGACATGGAAAGCAATATTGCTTCCTCATTTTCTGGAGATAGCTTACTTACAACCAGATTGTATGAGTGACACTTTTCCAAAATAGCTCAGTACTTTTTTTTGTATCTGAAGGGGACTTATGCTCTGAGACGAGCCCTTTCATCCATCCCAACAGCTGCCTAAGGAGCAAAGCACATAAGCAGGGAAAACACTACCTACTTTTGTCCTCAGCCTAATCTCATAGAAGATGGCTTTTCATTTTCCTATTTTCATATATTAAAACCTGCTAATAATGGATCTGTTAAGAGATAAAGGGACTTTCCAAGAAATAGACAGGATTTACTTCTCCATTGTTGAGAGAGAGAGTTCCAGGGAAAATGGAGGTAATCTGGGTCAAACCTGAGATATGGAATCTCTTCAGTTACACGGGGCAAAGTCCGTCAAAGCTGTGTTAATCCTGCAGCCTCAGGGGAGTTCACAACTGGTTCTTCAGAAGAAAGAATAATAAAAGTTGGATAAAGGAGAAATAGCATCTGCCCTACGGGGCAGGCCTGGTGAGCGCAGGGTTACTACTCAGGACAGCACTCGAGGTGGGTTTCAGCACCTAGGCATGTAACTTATTTGACTTTCAAAGCCTTTCACCTTCTTATTCCCCTTTTGTCCTTAACTGACCTCCAGGAGAACAGAGAGAAAGATGGGGCAGAAGCTGTTTTCTGTTTAACTTCACAAATATTTTCTGAGTACTAATAGACACTAAACTCTCTACCTAGAACCATGAAACCACCATGCTCATTACCCTCATGGAGCTCATATGCTAGTGTAAGAGAAGAGGGGAAGAGACTGACAAGGAACTACAAGTGTGCAATTTCTTTTAACAAAAGGAAAATAGCTGTTATGGAAAAATAACAGGAGATCTAGTGCTTATGGTCATGGGTAGAACAACAGAGAAAATCACATTTAAGCTGAACTTCAAAGCATACATAGAGGTTCTTAAGATTTCAGGATTCTGCTCCCACCCCTAGGGTTTGACAGGGACGGAACAGAGAGCCGACTCGTCATCCATAACCGGGCAAACCTCTGGTACTTCAAAACAAAGCCTCAGTGAAACCTAGATTAGAAATCCTGGTTTAGGCCTGAGGTTCAGTTTGGACTTTGGTCTCTGAATCTAAATTTTAAGATCTGTATACTCAGGTGTGCCTGAGGTCTGGAAAGAGGGTAAAAAAGAGATCCCTGATTTAAATGAATTATTTTGGAGGATAAGGGCATGCATACTTTTGGAGATGCAGAATGCCAAGTGCGAACTGCTTTAACAAGGAGACCCTGCCTAGTAGTAAAAGAAAGACGAATAAATTCAAGTTCTCACCAACTGGTTGACTAAAATCTCTCCCTTTGAGGAAGTGGGAGCTTGTTGCTTATCTTAAATCATACCCTTCAATGGGAAGAGGGGAAAATTGTTTTCCAGAGTTCATATTATTAATGAGGAGAAGTGGAGAAGTCTTCACCCTTTAACCCCTTTCCACTTGGCCCCTTCCCCAACATGGGTAAATAGGAGAAAACCTGTAGATATCCTGGAAATGTAGACATCGTTCAGATAGGAGGGACCTTCTGAGTTGGGTAAGGAGTTTGGATATAATTACTAAACAGCACAATTATAGGGTCAGATTTGTATGCTTAAGTCATCACTCTGGTTAAAGTAAAAATTACTTATTGGAGGAGCAAGAGGCAAAAATCCGGATATTGTAAGAAAAATTTGGGAAAGGAATGTCAAAATTTAGTTTGGGATCATGGCGGTGAGACAGGGAAGGAGAGAAATCTGGGAGGTCCATAGGAGGTGATTGGATGGCAGGGGGTGAGTCAGAGAGGGGAATCCTGTGACATTCCTGTGTTTCCAGACTGGGCAGCTGGGGTGGATTGGCTGAGGAACTGTTTTGGAGAGAAGGAAATTATGAGATCAGAAGGGATACACCAGGTCTTAATTAACTCTGAGTCACCCAAGTGAAGTTCCCTTGCTATTATTAGACGTATATGGGTATGGATTTCAGGAGCAAAGACCAGGTTAGCACCTAAAATTTGGGAGATGTTCGCTTATGCTTAGTACATGTATCTAGTGATGAACAGTTTCCGAAAAGCAGGACTTTTGTAAACAAGGAACATCTCAAGCAAACCAAGATGAACTGGTCACCCTGCTCGAAAGCAAATGTGCTGGAGAATGGGGTACAACACGGGCCAGGAGAAGAGGATTCTCAAAATGAGTCAGTAAAAAAGGGGGGGCTCTACTTACAGTCAAGAAAGCAGTCACCCCAATGGGACATGATTTCAGAGATTTCTGGCAGCACACCGTGAGTCTGCCCGTGTAGGCGCCTGGTTATTGTGACTAGTCTTTCATTTGTTCCCATGAATATGGCATCACTTCACTCAGAACAATTAGATTTAGGGTCTCCATTGCTTAGAGCACAGTGTTGAAATTTCTCATTTAAGCGCTTACACCACTCCATGATGATTATCTGGCCTTTCTGTTTTCATTTCCCCATCATAATCCCCATTCTCCCACCACACAGAATCACCTTCCAGCCCTGGAGGATCCACTTCTTCTGCAGGCTGTCCTGTCCTGAGGAGAACTCTTCCCCACCCAGCAGACCCAGCGCTCGCGGTCCAGCCCCATGCTGCTGTTCCCGTGGGCCTCCCCAACCCCACCACACGCCCATCACCCACTCAACCGGCATTTGTGACACCCCCGGTTTCAGGGTCTGTTCAAATTCTGGAGATAAACACCTAACGACCGCAACAGACATCACCCCTGAGTGGAAGCTCCTGGATGACCTTAAGCGCGTACTTCTTCTCCCCCCTCTCCTGCTTTAGCTGCTGCCCTGGTCCCCGAGGGGAAGGACGGCGAGTTGGAAAGAACGCTGGCCTTGGGAGTTCACGAGCCAGTCCTCCAGCGCTGCCCCCTGCCCTCCTCTGCCCACTCCATTTGCTCATGGATGAGCTAACCTTATGAAGCTGCAGTAAGTACCTGAAGAAATAATTGATATAAAAATGCTTTCTTCAATTGTGAAAAAAAATCTTTTTTCCTTTTCACTTGTTGCTCAAGGTCAAGAGCATGAACCAGCTTTACATGCAGACAACAAACGCACGGGGGCTGTTTCTGGTGTAGACTTGGACCCTTCATTAATGGTCAATAAAACAAGGGGTCGGGGTGGGAGGCAGAGGAGTTTGTGGCACTGAGGTGAGATGCAATCATCTCAAAAACAAAATAAACAGACAAAGCAAAAAAAGACATAAATACAGAGAATAGACTGATGGTTACCATAGGGGAGGGGATGAAGAGGTGGGGGGAGTAGGTGAAAAGGATAAAGAAGAACAAACTTATAAAATTATAAGTCAATTATAAAATGATATTATGTTTTAAAGTTATGTAATGAATATATATAAAATGATTATATTAAAAATGAATTAGTCACAGGGATGAAGGTACAGCATAGGGAATATAGTCAGTACTACTGTAACATTTTTATATGGTGACAGATGGTAACCACACTGATGTGGTGAGAACTTAGTAGTGTATGTAATTTTTAAATTACTCTGTGTTGTATACCTGAAGCCAATATAATATACAATATCAACAATACATGATATACAATATCAACTATATTTTAATAAAAAAATACAAAAAAATAACGTTTAAAAAATGAGATTCAATCAGGTTACATGATACACTTTGCTGCTTTATTTACATGCTGAAAACTTCAGAATTTTCCTTAGGTTTCTAAAACTAGGTGCCAAAGAAGGAAGGAGAGAAGTCCAAAAATACAAAAAAATAACGTTTAAAAAATGAGATTCAATCAGGTTACATGATACACTTTGCTGCTTTATTTACATGCTGAAAACTTCAGAATTTTCCTTGGGTTTCTAAAACTAGGTGCCAAAGAAGGAAGGAGAGAAGTCCTGACATTCTTCTCTAGAAACTTGGGGGGCCTTGTGCTTTTTCTTATTAAGCTTGATCTTAGAATGATAGACATGCATGTTCCCATGGCTCTGGGGCACTTAAAAGACTCTACTCCCTTCTCTTCTCAGGGAATGGAAACTGAAGCCTTGAGAAGGGAGAGAATAGTCAGGTCTAGAGCGAATTAAAGGAACAAAAAAGACTAGAGGGCTGGGCTCCCAGCTCCGAACCCAAGGGCCCCTTCCCTGGGTCCGCCCGTGTCTCTCTTCCCAGGGCAGCGGCCATTCTTAGCTGCTTACAGCCAGTGCCGTCAATGATTCATCCATTGGCAGCTCTATTCGTTTTTTGATCTGGAGGCCTTTAAATGTGATAAACAGGGTTATTTAAAAAAAATAATTCAATGTCCAAATAAAAATGTCTCATGTTCTGTCAAGACCAATTGGGGAACTTTTAGTCCCAGTAAGGAGAGAGGCACTTCATGTCAGAGACGATATGTTAAGTTAGTTAAAATGAGTTATTTCAACAGTCAATATCTAAAGCTGAATTAGGATGCCAGTATTGATTGATGCAGCTTTCTTCTCTGGGAGTGTTTTTTGTATTACTGATGTGCCCTTGCAAATAATCAGGTACTTCTGACTCATTCAAATAGAAAGAAAAAAATAATAATAAAAGAGAAGGACAATTTAAGAAGACGAAAAGATGGGTATTGGTTGGATATCAAGCGAAAAGGAATATAAATGCATGACACCCCTCCTCCTTAGTTTGCTGGCCGATTGCTAGTGCAGGTTTGAGGTCTCTGCTGTTGTGCAGGAAAGGGTGGGAGCTCCCCTCCACCCTTCCCCTTCCTGCCCCTCCACTGGGTGAACAAGCATGAGAAGGTCAGGAGGACTCATAGTGAAAACCGGGGGTGCCCAGGGCCTTGCAAATCAAGGTCACTTAGCAGAGCTCTTGCTTCTCTAAGCCCAGGTAAAACCACTATACAAAAAATACCCAGTAAAATAAATAGGAAGACTTAGAGCCATGTCACTTTGGCAGAAGTACACATCTCAGTTGTTTGAATAGAGGAATTGTATGGTATGTGAATTATATCCCAATAAGGCTGTTATAAAAAAAATGCAACCCCTTCCTCCCCCTGCCACCACACACACATGTACAACTGCTGTACCATATACAGGGGTTCCGCCTAAGGGAATATCCAAAGGAACTTGCTTTTGTATAGCCCTCTACTGTATACACAGAGCTCTTATAAAACTTATAGATGCTTCATGAGTTGAACAGAGAGACAGGGATAAGGAAACAGAAGACTTGTCCTTATAAGAGAGCCTATTTTCCCAAGACCACACAGTGAATGAATGTCAGATACTGAGCTTGGGGCTTTAATTCCAATGTCCATTACATCACTGCACTTCTACAGTCTCTGTGGAAGTAAGGGCATGGACTTTAACCAACCAACCTTTGTTTTTTTCAGGGTTACTATGAGCTGTAGTGATAAAGAGGTAGTGCTAGGAAAGGGAATACAGTTATCTGTTGGAGGGAAATTCTAAATAGATGGTTTCAGTTAAGATCTAGAAATAATCAACACAACTGAAAATATTCAGGAGTATGTATCTGCACTAAGTCAATGTAGCCCTCAGCTACTCCATGTATAAAATTAAGTTTCTGAGGACACTGCATAAGTGGAATATTTGCTGAATCCTAATTTCCTAGAGAAGCAAAATTCAAAATGGTGAATTAGAACATAACTGTAAGTCATGGTCTCTTCCTGAGAGAACTGCTAATTCAGCCTTGAATAACGTTTGGACTTAGGAAGACGGAAGGACACACCACTGATGAGAGGACTACTAGACACAAACCCATGAACTCAGAGTCAAGAAATGTGTTAACAGACTTAAGTGCATGTAATTCTGGAATATTCTAGAAAGGGGTAAATGGGACATAAAGTTGAAATTGGAAAGAGAATCTGAGAATTGACAAATGGTGGAAAGCTTTAAAATGGAAGAGGCAGAGTGTGAGATAGATGAAGCAGCTGGCCCAGCTTGAAACCACACAGCAGCATGACAGCACCTGGTCTCAGCTCAAGAAGTCCCTTTCCTGCTCCCTGACCCAGCTCTCGCTCTACCACCCTGGATGTTTCATTTGAGCATGAGAGTACAGCCCAGGTATCTTTGCTGATTCAACATTTCTGTCTCTAGCTAAGTGCCCCCCACATCTGCCTCAAGCTGCTCCTTCCCATGTGAAATATCTGGTTCGAAGTTCAGCAGTGACAGTTCCAAAACCACAAGCTGAAGTCTGTGCGACCCAGAGTCGTGAAAAGAATCACCCAAAAATCCAGGGAAAGGGAAACAGATGACTTGGGTTTAAAATCTTTCCTTATGCTCCCTAGATGGTGCTTTCAATTAATGATGCAGCAAAAAGAGATTGCTTGTAGCCATTGTCTGCTTTTTCATTAAACAGTCGTCCTCCTGACGCTCAGACCCTCAGTGGAAGCCTATGACAACCCGAAGGCTCCTTGGGAAAAAGAAGTGCTGTCCTGTTATTAGCCATGCATTTTTACCATTCCTGTGAATTAATTATTTCGTGAAAGTGAAAGGGATCTAGCTGAAATATCTGCCCTCAGCTCTCTGACCTGGGAAAATCAATGCTGGAAGTTCTAGCAGGACACCACCCAGACATCACGTCGACACTGTATCCTCATCATGGGGTGAACTGAATCTCCTCCAATGTGCCCCCACGCGCAGAACTCCCATGGCAGGGAGAGGAATCCCCACCCACTCAGTCATGCAGTTCCCAAAGACAGGAATCAGAATTAACATGCTGGTGAAGGAAGAGACTGTGTAGCTGAAGATCTTGGGTGGGAATCCTCGTTTTAATGATTAGCAACCTGGAAAGTTACTTCGACTGCCTGAATACCAATTTTCTCATCTTTTAAAATTAGATCAATAATACCTATTAATTACTTTGTTTTGAAAAATAAGTAAGAAAATATCCTTAAAGCACTTACTTAGCCCACTGCCTGGTGATTATTAAGTACTTGATAAACGCTTGTTAGGATCATGATAGCTCTGATTGACATCTCACCGAATCCCATCATGTAGCACAGGACGTGGCATGCAGTAAATACATAATAACTATTTGATTCCTAAAAGAATGAATGCATTTGAATCCTAGTGATATTCCATGAATTTGGTATTTTATATAATAATTTACTCTTCCAAAACACTGATGATAGATATTATTTCTATTATGTACATGAGGCTGTATTGGGATACCTGAAATTTTTTTTTCTGAATAATACCTTTGGTGGCTTTGAAACATGATAAATCTATGGGTGTACTCTAGTATTGATAACAGAAATTAACTTACTAAGTTAACAGAAAGATGGTGTGCACCCTATTGGAGAGTCAGCCCAAAGTTGTGACATTCCTTCGCAGTATGTACCATAGCGATGTGCTGTGCATTATCAGCGTGCCTGACCCCATTCTAGTGCTTTCCCATGCTACCCCTGTAAGGGTTCAACACAACCTGGAAGCAAGGGCTATTGCTCCCATTTTACAGAGCAGGGAGCTGAGGCTCAGAGAGTCAGCGTGTTTCCATGTCACACGGAGTTTGAGTCAGATCTTAAACTCGGGTCTGGGTGACTCCAGCCCTTACTCTTTTCCACAACACCACGCTGCCTCCCACGGGTTTCCTGAAATGGAATTAGACAACTGTGTGACTCATAATCCTCCTAGTCACAAAGCCATCTCGAAAATCTCAGGCTTGAAAAAGGCTTTGAAGGACAGCAGATCAGGCAATCCTCCTCATGCTGGAATCTCCCTTACAATGTCTACCAAATATTCTATGCCTCCTCAAACATGGGCAGGGACCGAAAGCTGACTACTTCTAGGGATGGTCAACAAGATGGAAGAGGCAGGGAGGGCCTCTGACTACCCCCGTCGTTATGTGGAAGATGACCCTGGAGCCCAAGGAAAGGACATGTACCCAGGATCACACATTGAATAACATATGCCCAGATCATTGAGGATAATTTTCTAGAACTTCAACAGACCCCAAGGCTGCAAAGACCAGATTTGAAAGATAATACTACCAAAGCCCAGAACATTCCACCCAAAAGCTTCGTTAACATAGAAGGTGCCTGCAACACACCATGGGCAGGATCTGCACTTCTCAGATTGATCTCTCACAGTGGAATATAATTGTTCTGAAATGATTTCCTTTCCCCTGTCCAGCTTACTTTGAGAAAAAGCAATAATAAACTCAGTCAACATGTATTAAGAATGTCACACTTGGCAAACCTTTTCCTGATCTTTACCCTAGCCCTGTGAAGAAGGGCATGTAGGAATTATGGCCTCCATTTGTCAGGCAAGGGACCGGAAATGAATTGTTTTTGTCAATATTGCAGGCAATTTGCCCCCAGAAGAGACCTTTGGTATGTGAAGCTACTGAGATATGGGGTCTTTATCATTCATGTCATAGTCTGATGTGGGTTGGCAGTGGGAAGGTGGAGAGAGTTCTTCATACATTCAGAGGTCCAGGCTTCTTTATGACAGTCTACAATCCCCTGGGCCTAGGAGTCTCTGCCATTCCTGTGCCTGTCTAGAGTGAAGGAAAAAACAGTATCTGGAGAATACCATGAGAAGTTTCAATGGTCCAGGCTTGGAAACATAAAACATAGCCTTCGCTGAAAGTCTATCAGCCAGAATTCAGGTATATAGTCACACCTGGTAAGGGGGACTAGGAGAGGTAACCTGTGTGCCCAGGAGGAAGGACAAGTTGGTTTTAACAAACATTTAATAGTTTCTATCATAATCCTCTTGATTTCTTGGTACACCAGGTAGAGACCTAGCTTGAATTTCAACACAATTATTCTAATGACTAGCAAAAGGTTTTTTTTCAGGACTACATCCTGAAATTATATGAGTCTTGAGTATCACCTTGGAGGTAGTAAACTAGATGCCAGTGATTTTTCTTTTCTGTTAATCACACCATCTTTAGTGAATTGTAGGTTTTGGGGACATTTCTTACCCCACCTGGGGATTGGGTCCACCTCAATGCAATCTGGGCCCATCATATTTCTTGTTATTTAGTTATTTAATCTGGCATTCAGTTTCCTCTAGCTGCTTTTTGGGAATCTGCCCAAGGTAATCTTTGCTCAACATTTATTTAGTTTAACGTTTTACTAAGTGCCTGCTTTGTGTCAGGGGCCACAGAAATGCCAGACACTGGAAATCTAGAAATAAATAAGACACAGGATTTGTGTTAGGAAAAGCTTACATGTTGCCTAGTAGAGAAGCCAGGAAGACAAGTGATTAAAATGAGGTTGACAAGTATTATGGTAAATGTGGGCACAAAGAGTAATGGGAATATAGGGAGAGTGAACATAATTATGCTTGGGGAAGGTTTCAAGGTAGAAGCAATTTTTAAGGTAAATTTTCAACTATAAACAATAATCCCTGAAGAGAACACATTAGAGACAGAAGCAAAATTTTAGACCCATCATAAGACCAGTTAATGAGAATTTTATCTAGGATATATTGCTTTAGAGGCAAGATGGTAGGGAAATGGTAGAACATATGAATTTATAATTTGGACCCAGAATGAAAAATTTGAATGGCATATAAAGAATTTCAAATTCTTGCCTTACAGCAACAGGAGAGGAGGGGCTGAGCCTCAACTCAAACACTGGTTTTCCAAACTTGCTTTCTGATCACTGTGCCCATCTGTTCTTGCTTCCCTCTTGACCTAAAATGTAAATGAAAAGTCTTATTGTGGGAAGTTAATTGAGAGCACTTACTGATTTATCCAAATTTTCCTTTCTCTCCCTCATTCCTCCCTCTTTTCTTATTTTCCCTAAGCCATTTTCAAAGATTTTATTTAATATCAGGTCCTAAGCCTACATATTTAGAAGGTTGTATGAAGTCACTGCCTTCAAGGAGCTCATAATCTAACAATGGAGGCAAATAAATAGCTCAGTGACTGCCCCGCACATGCACTAGAATACTACTCAAAGATGCTGGAAAACACCTAGAGGTGGCACACTGATCAGAATCCAGCAGACAGGAGGACGTGAGGTTATGATGCTTGTTCAGTTTAATACCAAACAGAGCCTTGTTTTATCAGATTCCACAATGGGGACTTTTCATTTCAAAGGGTCCCAATTATACTGCCCTACCAGAGAACAAGTTTGCAGTGTACCTTAATGCAAGATCTTTCAATATTGAGTTAATGGAACAGCAAAGGGAAGAATTTGTGGCATTCTAATGTAGCAGAGAAGGTGTCTCTTTTTGGCAGGGGGACTTTACGGTGTCCTTTAAATCACTGATAAATACATGTTGTACTCATTTCAAGACTCTAACTGTTAGCCAAGTAGATGTAGAAGGTCTGGTGGGAACACTTGATGCTTTTTGCAGGAAGAACACTTTTCAGAAGCCACAGAAGTACCCTCCCACATTTACTGTGACTTCTGGTCCACCTCCTAGAAGCAATGACACTGAGCTTTCTGTCTCCGGTGTGCAGCAACCATGTCCTTGTGGTTAGCAGATGTGCTGGTTTTGCAATAAGAGGCTAAATGAGCCTGAAAGGAAACCATGAGTCTGACCTTGGACGATTTCATGTTCTCAGTGTCCACTGAGTCATCAGTGAATTTATGAGCCAGGTGAGGAATTTCCAGAGACCAGATGTCATGTATCGATTCCCTAAAACATGACTTTAGGGGTAAAGGGAGACATAAAAAATGTTAGGACCACCAGTCTTCAGATCTGGGGACATTCTCCCAAACTCCCATCCCAATTTTTTTCCCCCTGGGTATTTTTTAATTAGTTCTGTATTCTGTTTGTTGCTTTCAGTTTGTCTTTAGGGAATACATATTTTATCTGCCTATGGTCTGGCCCTTCTGATTATAGCTGAAATACAAATCCTTCACTGGAGAGCTATGGTACCTTCAGTTTGAACCATAAGGTCATCCTGGCCCATAGAAATAAAGAGCACTTTGCTTAATGGAATCTCAGTAGGGGCCAGTTGAGTTTCTATGCCTGTTGTTCTCATTAACATGTTTAAGTTCACACAACTGTGTGAATTCCTTTTTCCCTTTGTACTGGTTGTTTTCACAGTGTGGCTTCCCTAATGTTATATATAACAGGACTTTGTAATTATTCACAGTTTACTGCATCTAACTTTTGGAAATTGCTCCATTTCATCCTGTTAACTTGTTAATACTACATTCTTTTAGTATTGTTTAGTAAATAACCTAGATATTATACCATGCATCTTGACATATTATAGTCTAATGCAAATGACTACCTTTAGGACGTTCATAGTAGTGCTAGAGACTTAGAGCACTTTAACTTACTTTGTCTACTGCCTTATCCATTAAAGACTGTTAAGGACTCAGAATCCCAGGATGTTCCAGTTACTGCATTTTTTACAGTCAATCTTGATTCATCTACCTCCGTATCTACCCTTCCCTGGGTACTCCATCCCCTCATACATTTTCATCTTTCTATTGGGAATTATTTTTCTTCTCTCAGCTAATAATTTCCTCACCTTTTGTTTGTCAGAAAACAGCTTTATTTCATATTCATGTGTAAGGGATATTTTGATTGGGTATGAAATTCTAGGTGGGTATATATTTTCTTTGTATTTATCCTGCTTGATTTTCATCGAGCTTCCTGAATATTTGGATTGATGTCTTTCATCAGTTTTGGGAAACTCTTGGCCATTATCCCTTTGGACGATTGCTCTGGCCTCTCTTTTTATCCTTCTAACACCTCAATTACACATACAAAAAATGTCTGAGAAAATGAGCATACCCCACATATCTCTCATGTTCTGCTTTATTTTTGTTTTGGTTTCATTCTCTTTTTTCTCTCCTCTCTTCCACTTTAGTTTGGGTATTTTCTGTCCTTCAGTTCCCTAATTCTGCATTCTTTCTGCCTAATTCTCTGCTGTCAGATCCATCCATTGGAGTCTTAATACATTGCATTTCTTCCATTCTAAAATGACCATTTGATTCTCTGCTAGAAATTCAGATTTTCTGGCAAAATCCTTTAGCTTAATTTATTTTGCCTTTTCCCTCTTTTCTTCAAATATTAATCATAGATATTTTAATGTCTTCCCCTGATAACTCCACTATCTGAGACTGAGTGTAGGTTTGCTTCATCCCCAAGGGCCAGGCTTTGCTCCTTTACTCATGCCCAGAGCCTGCAATATCCCAGCAAAGGTGAGAAGCAGGTGCAGCTATCGGTTATCAGCACCCTCTGAATGAGTATCTCTTTTTTGGAACCTTAGAACATTTAGTTCTTATTCTTTCCACAGCCCTCTGATGCCTTTAACATGTGTAGGGTTTTGTACCTTGTTTGGCTTTTTGTGGCCATCACCAGAGGGGCCATTGGCCTGTGTGACCTTCTGCATCCTACACGCTCTTGTTCCCTGGATGCTTCCTGAGGCGGCTCCCTTGCTGTCTCTGCTTATTCTCTACCCTTTGTCTGGAAAGATGAATGGTGTTTTTTTATGCTTGCACTTCCTAGAGTAATTAACCAACTCAGTATGCCTGGGTTTCCAGAGTTTCCTAGGATGGGAGACTTTTGGCACTGAAACCAGTTCAGACCTGGGCAAAGCAGGGTGGCTGGTCCCCTTCTGCTTTACCCATCTCACATTCACCATCTTAAAAATATATATATGACAAAACCTTATTCATGCTTCTGATATAAGATTAAAAGTCATTCCTCTGAGATGTTCTTTGCCCTCACAGGCCTGTGTTGGCTTGGTCATGTGACTCTTCTCTGTGTTCCCACAGCCTTTGGCATATCTATCATAATACAGCTCAAGACCTATTTTGATGACCTTTATTTCTAGATATTGTGAGCTGCTTGGAAATCCAGTTCTTATTATTCAATATCCCTACTGGAGAGCCTTGTACCTGGTACTGAATATGCTCTTAGTAACTTAATGAGTATGTTCATTTGTTTATGCATTACTTATTCACTCACTCAGTTGATGAATTCAGTACTTATTTACAGAGTAGGTGCTGTGTGTATGGGCTGTTGCTACATGCCAGGGCCACAGCTGTGAGGAAAGCTGCTATTGTCTTGCTTTTAGTATTATAAAGTGAGATGGGAAAACAGGCTGAACAAAAGGACTCTCATTTGCACTATTTCATTCCACAGGTCAATATTATCCTTCCTGTAATTTAGAAAACAAAACTAAGGCTTACAAAATTGTGAGATAATTTGCCCAAGATTTTTTTGTCTAGTTAAGTTATATGGACCAAAGTCCAGGGTCAGTGTCCTTCATGGTTCTGTGTTACATATGAGCTAAAATAAATTGCCATTAAAAAGGGAATGTCTCTTACAGAAATGCTATCACTCCTTTTAAAAACTCTTGTCTTCATGATTGTTTTTGTGCTTCCATTTATTTGTATTTTGTGTTTTGGTCTAGATCAGATTTAAAGAACTTTCCACAGTGATGAAGATGTTCTGTGATTTCACTAAGCAATATAACAACCAAGAGTCACATGGGTCTTTTGAGCATTTGAATTGTGGCTACTGTGACTGCAGAACTGAATTTCTAATTATACTTAAATTAAACTAACATATCTAGTGGCTACTATACCAGATAATACATATCAAAACTATTAGTGAATGTCACTTTGTTAATATCAATAATAAGATCTGGCATCAAAGATTCTACAGAGAAACAAGCCTGTTTTGCTAAAAAAAAAAGAAAAATTCACCCCATTGGGAATCTGGCCTTTCTCAGCACACAGCTTGGTTTCCCATCACATTAAAATTTTCATCAGCTTAAGGGGCAGGAAATCTTGCATCTCTGTGTTCAAGGACCCAGCTGCACTCAGCCATAGGCCTATACAAAGTGGCTGACGAACCAGACACCCATTATGAGAGCCAAAAGGAAGTATGTGTGCAACAAATCCCTGGCACCTGGAGGCAGTGGCTGAACAGAGAGGAAACTTACGAAGTCTACCTTTCAATTAAAGAGATGCTCACAGAACAAATTACCTGGAGTGCAAATTACAGTCTGACGCCTGGGAACTAATGCATTTGCTATGTCTTATATGTCTTATCAGAGATGCATATTACATTGTTACCTTCATATGTTGGGGAACTACGACATGAGTGGATGATAAACTGATTTTTTCATACAAACACTCTGCGTCTAACCCCCTGATGAGAAGCTATGACAATTACCAAGTTTTATAAATTTATATCACTATTGCCCCTACTCTACAGATATGAAAACTGATTCAGAGTTTAAACTGCTTGTCCAAGTCACACATGTACCATTTGTTCTTCCATATTTATGCTGATTTCCAAAAAGCTGTTCTTTCTTTCTCCTGGTGCCCTGTTTTGTCAGGGTTCTGGTTTTTCAAATTGAATCTGGTGTATGAATCTGGTGTATCAGAATGTGCAGCCCACACCGGATGCAGGCATATGGAAATGCTTGGTGATGGGGACCCTTGGTGGGAAAAGGAAACCCTGTCCCCTTTACAGAGAACCCCTATAAGTCCCAACTGCATAACACCTTTCCTGGAGAGTCTGGAAGCAGCTACTTCCTACCCACCCTTAGTCTTTCTTGGATTCTGAAAAACATACCTAAATCCAAATAAGAGCAGGTAGCATGAACACATTAACAAAACGGTATTGCTTCGTGTTCATGCTGTATCTGTGACTATCCTGTATGGTCACCTCTTAAAGAGAAAAGGGCTCTGAGACTGCAGAGAGTGTAACAACATACTCTGGCTTCAAATTAATACAGTCCCTCAACCTAGCTGTGAGGAAAGAGGTTTCTTAGGTTTTTACTACCCAGATATCTCCACTGACCAAGCGCACTGGAACCGAGTTCTCCTTGGGCCACACCTACGCAGCTGCCTCAGGGCGGCATTGGCTCTCTGAGATGCCCTCACAGACCCCTTCCTGGGGAGCCACAGCTGCCTGGCCCTTGAGCCCTCCAGACTGATTCCAGCAAGAGACGTCTGCCTTTGTTCCTTTTGAGATCGCTGAATTAGGCATGGTTTCTTTTTCCTTCCCTCTATGTATTGTTTGGTTTGGTTCATGAAATGAACAAATATATTGTTCATGAAATTATTTTTTTCAGGTACTGAGAATCCTTACATCAATATAGGGACAGATTAGATCAGGACTTCCAGATACTCACTGCCTCTGAATCTTCCAGAAGAACTATGATGGGCTTTGGTTTCAAAAGGTCTAGGCTGCAAACACCATTTCTGATATGAAGTAGCTGTGTGACCCCAGGCAGGTCACAGAACCTCTGTGCATCTGTTTCCTTGGTTGTGTCCTGGAAATAGTGCTTGCTGTATGGATTAAGAAAACTATTAAAGCACTTAGAAGATTGCCTGGCCCAGAGTATATTCTTATTACAATTTTATCAACTCTGAAGATGTAAATAATATATTCCAGATCTTTATATAGATATCCAAATAACAAATATTTGCTTCATTATTAATAGTCTGTCCCAAACTTTGGCTTGGAATGTGTGGTTACTCCCTATATTAAACACAACTAACTAAATATATATATATATATATATATAAGCTACTTTACTCCTGAAGATTTCATTCCCCCCCCCAGTGTTTGTCCCTAAGCTCAGATATCACAACTTCTAATGATTAATTTTTCCATAGGCTCTATTCTTTGACAATCGCTCAGCTAGCTTTCTAGGGCATCATCTCTGTACATTCACATGAACCTTCATTATAACTAAGTGCACAAACACGGCCTCCAGTGTCAGGCCTGTGGCACCAAACAATATCTTCCTGTCATCTGTTAATTATAAAATAAAAACATAGACTATTAGATTGGTAGAAGTTCTTTAATGTTATTGGGTCAAACTCTTCAGTTTACAAAGGGGGAAGTAAAGCTCGGAAGGGCAAATTCTTAACCGAGAAAGTAAAACAGTAGGTTAGCAAGAGCTAGATCTGGGATCCAGTCCCTCATGTACTAAACATCAAAATGCCAAGTAAGCTCTTTTCTAAAAGCCATTTCAAGTTCTGCACACCTTTTGACTTATGCCTATGTTCAACTCCAATAAGGGTATTTCTGGACTAGGGCTATATTCATCCTGGGTCCATAGTGCCAAGGACAAACTCTAAAGTTGGCTTCAGTACCCATGGGCCAAATCCCAGGGACAATTACAGCTGCAGAGATGGTCCCCTGAAAATAGTTACACAAGATTCTACAGAGAAGTCATGCTCAATGGAAGACCACCACTGGCTCTGTCTAAAGCTGGAACTTTCCCTGGTACAGCCAGGAGAAGTACCACAGTGCCAAGACATCATGGCATTCACCAGACAGCCTGGCCGACAGTCCTTAAACCACATGGTGAGGCCAGAATATTGGATTTCCATTTCCGTTTAATTCATGGTGATATCTCCTTGCAGTTGACTTACCATGCCGACATAGTAGCCTTTGACCTCATCCCCTATATAGAGTGAATCACAAAACCCTATTATCTCTACCTTCAACAGTTCCTCCTATCTAGCGTCTTCCGTGTCCTGGAAACCGCCAACCTGTAATGGCCACTGTTGTGTCTTGCCTGGGGCACCACAGTGGCCTCTTAACTGGTCATCCATAGCCACTCTTGCTTTACTTTCCAGTCCATTCTCCACATAGTGGAGATAAATCTTCCTAAAGCATAATATTAATAACATTTTGAGTAAAACGTTCCTATCTGGACCCTGCTGGTTTCTCTAGCCTCCTTACCGTCCTCTTGGCTCTGTAATCACCTCAAGCTCCCTCTCACTCTTTGACCTTCACACACTGTTCCCCATTTTGAAATATGTCTGACATCTTCCGTTGGCTTGTTTCATGCTGATTATCCTTTTAGGTCTTAGCTTAAGTGTCAGCTTTTTGAGCTGCATGCTGTGAACTCCTTAGACCATATTCCCAACTCGCTTCAAAGCCCTGAGGCCCCTACCACCGCACTCCTCACACTTCATTTAATGCCCCTGTCCTTGTTATGCTGCAAGCTTGGAGGAGGGCAGGAACATGACTGGATCCCCAGCACTAGTCATAGGGTTTAAGATAGAAGCTTTTACAGGGCAAGGAACGTGTGTAGTTACCCCTGTGCCTGTCATGCTGCCTCTCCCACAGAGCCCAGCACAGAGTCTGATACTCAGTAGAGTTTGGTGAATGAATGAAAGGAAGCATTATTTGTTGTTTTAACCACTGGAATATGGCATCCCATTAACAAAGTCCAGGGAGCACATGTGCACCCCAGAGCCACCAAAACAAACCCGGGTCCAAAGCACCCATGTTTGGCACAGATCGTTTTCAACAAGAAGGGCTCCTTTCAAATGGCAGATGAAGTGCCCATTCTCAGAGTCTGCTGGGGCTGCTGAAACACATCATTGGGGGGGGGAGAAGGGAACTCTAGGACAGCTCAGCTTCTCAAAAGAAGAAAACCAGAAGTAAGACTTGAAATCTGACCTCAATCAGTTTCATACAGGTGAACAGGCTTGGAATGCTGTTTCTTCTCAGGTGTGTGTGATGGACGGGACTTGTTCTGAGAGCTGAGCTCTCCAGGGCCCTTTTCAGCAAGAGGACAAGGTACTGAAATCTGGCTGGAGGTTTAACTGAACCCATCACTTTGACGAGAATGTGTTCAATGACCATAGCATAAAGTGCCCATCAGGAGTGCCTAAATGCTTTAGCTGATCCTGGGCTAGAACATTCAGTTTGTTCTCTGGAAGATGTACCCTTAAAACAGATGAGAAAGGCAGTCTCGTGTGTGTGTGTGTGTGTGTGTGTGTGTGTGTGTGTGTGTGTCTTTTCCTTCTTTCTTCATGCTCCTGCCAGTGGAATTCCATAAATTGTCAGTAAAGAACCTCCAAATCAAGAGACACAATCAAGCTTCATACCACCTGGGCCTAGACGGGCAGTGTCTCTTCTGTTTGGGCTTGGTTTAAATGAACTGCAGAGTTCTGAGGGATAACTGTTCAAAGGAAACTGACACTTAAAGATGAAGGTCAGCTCCCAGCAGCTAGCACACTGGGGCAGAGGGAGCCAGCTGACACGGAGGCCAGCGGTGAACCTCCTGCAGTGGCAGGCAGGCCTGGCCAGAGAGAGACCAGGTTGAGTACCTACTATGTGTGGACATCACAGATGATTTCATCCTGATAACAATCCTGCTGTAATTCTTTTACAGATGAACTATCTAAGGATCTGACAAAGCAAATCAAACACACGACTCGTGTCAAGGCCGATTCTGGGAGCCTCTCCTTTTTACTTCACCAAAACACTACATGCTCAGTGACCCTTGGCTGACCCCACTCCTGTGTGACGTGTTGGCTTCATGATGCTTGCCAAAAGTCTCTGATTAGTAGAGTGCCTTGCACATAATCGGGCACCTGGACCAACCTCAAGACTTTGCTGGGAGGAAATTTTCCTTTCCAAAACACAACTAAAAGTGAACACGACAGACTTGCAATATAATTATAAACAAACAAAGGCTCAGACATGCTCATTAAATCCCTTGCCTACTGTCACACAATCAGGGTTGAACTCATTTGTAGCTGAGAAAAAAGTGCTGTGCTCTTTCTACCACTCTTCATTGCTTTACTTTGAAAGACAGAAAAAAAATTAAGTCTTCACATTTTTTTACACTCATAAGCCTGTGTGTGTGTGTGTGTGTGTGTGTGTGTGTGTGTGTGCGCATCTTCCATCCTGCTAGTTTTCTGTCTCAAACTGAAAGTTCCTAACTCCATTAGTTTGAGATCTAGCATTTTGGGGACCACATACAGCTTCTTCTCTCGACTGATGGTCACCAGTCAAGGAATGTGTCACCGAGCTCCCCTCCCCTGTTCCTTGATTTCACTTGCCATCGCCATGGTCTGAGCCCACAATATAATTGGAGAAATCAGCTTACATCTCAAAGGAGATAGCTCTTTTGAATTAAAAAAATGTAAAGTATGAGTACGGTCCTTACAGTAATGATGTGTGCTTCAATCACAGAGGATCTGATTTTACCACTGATTAAACCCTGCAGGTATTACAGGACTACCTGAAGATCATTTCAAAGATCTCTCAGAGAATGTTATTTAACTCTCTCCTCCTTCTCTCTTCTTTCATCACATTACTTGCTGCCCACCTCTCTCCCCTGGCCCTAACACAAATCTACCCGACATGCCATACCAGAATTATCTTCTTTGAGCACAAACAAATCACAGTCAGATTTACCTACTAGGTAAAATATGTTCAATGGTTTCAAATTGCTTATACAATGAAGTTCAAGTGCATGGATTTGAGACCTCTGTGAGCTAACATCTTGCTCTGTGCCTGCCTCACACCCCATCACTCACTCTTGCAAATCATAAATTGTAGCCTAGACTATTCATAGCTTATTGAGCACACCTGTAAAGGTATCTCTTCTCCCTTACGACATCTCTTCCTACCTATATTGTGTACTGAACTCAAATGACCATCATTAAGGCTTTTCCTCAGTTAAGGCTGGAAATTGTCTTCCCTATGTTAGGACCCTTTTCAGGACAGAAGTGACCCTTGCAAATGCTCATAGTTTCCATGCTGTTAAAGGTGTCCATTCACAGTCTCACTTCTTTGGAAGGTTCTTTTAATTCGTTTGATACAACTCTTCTATACTTTCATCAGGACCAGCATAGTCACTTACACATGGTAGGGGCTATACACATTAAAAAAAAATACTTTTCAAACTTTTCAAATAATTACACAATCTGCTCTTAGCTTGATACCATATTTCAAAGAGCCCAGCACACCAATTTTATATACATCTAAAAAGGAAAATGCAATTACTTATTGTCCAGTGATTCAGCTATGGCATAATGCTTTGCATTACAGGGAATGTGTGTCTTATACTTACTGAAAGAATTCTTTTAGATGTGTGAGACATTATTTTTAATCTCATGTTACTTATGTAAACTTGAGAAAATAAAATGTAAGTGAGGTTAATTGGTTAAGGGATCCTGAAACTACTTCCTATTTGTAATCACTTGTCTCTAATAATTTTCAGTTTATTTATTGATATCCATTTATTCCTCCCACAGTATCATCCTCTGTGTCATCAAGATCCTTTCACCAAAATTGTTTCAAGATTTATATCCAAGCCAGTTATAGCAATTTTGCAATTTTTAATTCTGACAGATACTAGGTCTTACCAAAAGGTGTCAATTAAAAGTTTTCAGACAATAACCAGGATTCATGTTCAATCTTCAATAGTCCTTAAATGTTGTTGAGTGAAACATCATAGAGTTGCTGTTGCCTTGCCAGCCTACCAGAATATTAATCTTTTTTTTTTTTGCCGGCATAAGTATAAAAATATGGGTCTGGACAACTGCAACTGTAGGATACTTCTAAATCTTATTGGTACCTGGACAGTAGATGGACATTTGTGCAGAAGTTACCCTAGAATTAACAGAAGATGGACATTACAAAATGTAGATTCAAATAATAGTCATTAGGTTCCTTCTGGTAAACTAAAAAGATAATCTAGATTCTTATTATGTTTTTAAACAACTGATGAGAATGATTTGAACATAACTATACAACAGTTATGGGACAATGTGAAAGGATCAAACATTGATGGAGAACTGTTTTGTCTCTAGTTACTATCTGTGGGTCCAGAGCTAGACTAGAAAGAAAGCAGGATAAGAGGAATCGAAAGAGGAATCCAGAAGAGCCGTAAGTGGCCCTGGTGTGTGTCAGGCTGTGAGTGACGCCCTCAAGAAAAGTACCACTTTTTAATCAGTGTGGCTGATTAACAGGCATTCCATGAACTTCACATTGCATCTGAAAATGTAGTTTTACTGTTTTTACCAGAAACTTCTTTAGTTGCTTCTCAGTAAACGAGAAGTAAATTTTTAAAAAGTCACTTTTTAAACTCAATATCTAATTCATCTAGATTCTATAAACATCATATCCCCCTGAACTTGATGTAGAAACTCAAAGCGATTATTGATTTGATTTTAACAAATTTGGAGAAGCAAGTTGTTTGTTGAAAATATTTTCACCTATCAAAATGCGTTTATCTTTAATGAAAGTTAATGTGTGCAAAGCACTGATTTCCTCAGACAGGACATTGTAACACTACTCATTTTGTTCCATTGACTGCATTATATATTAAGTATTTCCTCAAAAAAAAAGATGCCTCAAAATAAGAAACCCTCAATTTATGACTTGGTAAGTTCCCAGTAGAATACTATATCTCCAGCTATTTGAGGGCTCTTGATTATAACTGTGTGGCTTATATATTGATTGCATAAACTACTTTCTAAGTAACTCTTCCATCATTCTACTGTAACTTTTGTATTTATAACCATATCATTATATTTTTCTTTCAAGGAACTTCAGAATTACATTCGAATTTTAAATTGTTAATTTAAAACTAGTCTTTCCTATAAATCCTTCAGAGATCTCTATCATGTTGGTTAAGTGCTACAGGATACAAAGGCACCGAAAATCAGAGAGAGGAATAACCAGGTTGTCACAAACTGTACATTTTTCAATGGCCCCACAATGTGATCACACGTATCCAAGCTGGCAGATCACCCAAATCTCTCTGAGACCCTTTCAGCCTGCATGATATGCCGTTCAGAGTAAAAACTCTGGCATTGATCTATCAGAGGGCTCAACCCCGCATATTTTCACAGAGATTGGTCTCTGTTCTAATAATTGAACCCTGCAAAAAAACACTGCCTAAAACTCAGATTTTAGCATAACAAACACTAACATTTACTCGATTAGAAAACACTGGAGAGGAGATTGAATCAACATGTTGGACCAAGTACAAATACCACTTGCCCTTTTGTCCCAGATCCCTAGGAATGACAGGAAAAAAAAAGAAACATCTAAAAATAAATAAAATCATAGCTGTACTAGAAATCAAAGAATGCCATGCTCTAAATAAAATTCTTGAAATGCAGATTTCTACAGTCAGAGATTCTCAAACAAAATGAATAGAGAAATAAGAATAAACTAACATTTTAGGAAAATAAACTAAATAAAAGAAAGACACCAATCTCAAAATGGAGTCACACCCAAAAAATGAGAATTAATATAGGAAAAAAGAATTACAATAATTAATAGTTCCAAATGAACTGGAGTAAAAAAATAAGTTTCTTAAGAAAAGGAGTCATTTGACATTTTGGACATTAAAAGTGAGATCTGTAAACAAAAATTGCTAGATTTTGATAGCATATAGAAGACTCCTTAAGAGGAAATGAGTAAACTATGAATCTGAGCTACAGAATTTCTCTAGACTGCAGTTCAAAAGGACTAAAAGATGTGAAATAGTATAGAAAAGGTTTAGAATTATAAAGGGAAGATCCAGAAAATCCAGCACCCTTCTAATAGGCATTCATTCCAGGTATATGAAACATAGTAAAAGAAACAATCTAAGCAAAAGAAAAAAAATCTCAGTCTTCAGAATTAAAGAAATAAAATAATGCCAAATAAGGTGAAAGGATACTGACAAACATTCAGCTGATCCCAACATTGTGTGATTTCAGAAGTTGAAGAGTTAGGAAGAACATTCAGATTACCAAACACATGATTAGGGTTCTCATAGGAAGGTCATCATTGGAGTCCACTTGATGAAAAGTGATGGGGATTTATGCTTAGTATTCTGGGAAAAAAATGACTAATTTAGAATTTTATTCCCAATTAATCTATCCAGTATGCACAGTGAGAGCAACATAAAGATGTTTTATGCAAACAAGGCCTCAGAACATGTAGCATGCACAGGTTATTTCTTGAAAGTTTTATTCAAATTTGGACTCTTCTGGAAGAATAAAAATTTGGGAAGTTTTATTCACATTCACTACAAGAAAGAAGAATACTTGGATATAAGGAAGGGTGTTGAAGCAAAGAAAGTAAAGAACAGTTGTAGGCAATTTACAGAAGAGCTAACAAAAGTTGGATAAAATATGTGAAGAGATGGTCAAACTCATCAGCAGTTGGACAAATGCAAGCTAAAGAAAAATGAGACAATCCCTTATAAGGGTATTGCAAGAATCAGAGAGCAGGCTAGAATGAGCTGTCAATGGAGCTGTGGCCAATGGGAACCCCCTTGCACTGCTGGTGAAAAGGAGGACTCCAGAAGCCCTTTGAGAAGACAACCTGGCAGAACTTAGTCAAGTTTATCTCTGGGTAGAAATTCTCATAAATAAGTTTTTACAGGGATATGGACCCTTATATAAGTTCAGCACAGGATTGTTGGATTGTAGGGTTTTGGAGAATATCCGGCTGTGTGCATCGGGGAGCTGGGTAATTATATCTGATGGGCACATTCTGGAGTCCAGAACAGAAGTCAGAAGTGTCAATCTAGTAGACACACAGAGTGTGGGTAGATATTTAAATTTAGTTCTCAGTAAAAGAATATAGGGGACAACATGCAGTATTGGAAATGATGCCATTTCTATACATGGAGGTACTAGCACAAAACAGCAACATACATTTAAGAAAACATTTATAACCAAAAGAATACCAAACTGTTATAAATAATAGTTGCCAGTGGAGGAAGGATGAGAACTGGGAACAGGGATAAAAGGGAGAAATTACACAAATAAGACAGTGCACCTTGTTACAGACTTATAATGAAGGGTGCCATCATAAGATCAACTCAAACCTCTTTTCAGTAACAAAAAATAATCATTAAGGAGAATATGTGTTTAAATGTGTAGATCAAATAAAAACCCACATGGGAAGTTTAAAAATATTTTGTATCTATCAATGTACAGAATACCACCTATCAAAAGCTTTGAGATACAGATAAAGCAGTGAGGCAAGGGGAAGGCAGTAGCCTCAAATAAATATATTAGTAAAACCAAAAAAGAAAGGGTGAACTACTAATGAGCTGTTTACCAAAAAGCTAGAAAAAATAATGACAATTAATCCAAACAATGTCTGAGAAAGGAGAAACTAAATTTTGGAACAGAAATCCATGTACATTAGTTGAACGATGGAACAGAGAGGATTCATAATGACAAAAGCTGGGTCTCTGAGAGGACTAAGTATAGAGGAGTATAGTTAAATGAGATAAGGCACAGGTAAACAGGATTGGCATGGAAAGGGACAGACGGCTACAGATATAAGATAAATAGTAGTAAATAAACGGTGCAATACTAAGAGCCGTTTTTCAAATGATTTTGGCAACAGAATTTTTCAGAAAGCAACTGACCATCCCAAATTTACACAAAAAGAA
Organism: Smutsia gigantea; assembly: GCA_032199065.1. Taxonomy (NCBI): domain Eukaryota; kingdom Metazoa; phylum Chordata; class Mammalia; order Pholidota; family Manidae; genus Smutsia; species Smutsia gigantea. Next base: position 128,204 of record JAVSCE010019977.1, on the reverse strand, counting down.
AAGAACATTTAAAACATCTATTAAAGAACTTGACTAGAGAAAAGCAAAGTAAATATGCTTTTAAATATTGAAGACCTCAGAACATGTTATCACAGACTATTTTGGACAGTTTTATTCAAATTTTCGCTCTAGCTAAATATAAATTAAATCCAAGATGTATGTAATTGTTATAATTGTCACTGTTGAAATCTATTTCCATGGGGTCCAATTCTGATTCAAGGACTAGTTCCACAAAAGACCATCTCCAATATTATCCAAATAGGTCCATAGAACGAAGAAAGAAAGAACTATGCCCAAATCATTCCATGGATCTTACTATATTCTTGACAGTAAAACCAGAGAAAAATTGCATAACAAAGAAAAACTAAAGGTAAATCTCACTCTTTAATGTGAAAGTAATAATTTCTAAATAATATATTACAAAGCCAAGTACAATTGATATCAACAAAGTATTCATGATCAAGTGGGGGTTAGCCTAAGAAAGCAAGAATATTTTACTATTAGAAATTCATTTAATTGAATCAACCATATTAACTGGTCCTAAACATATAGTCATCTCAATAGTTGTACAAAACTTTTCAATACAATTTAAACATTTACAATTAAAAAAATCTGAAACTCAGAATAGAAGCAACTTCTTTAAACATGATTAAAATTCTGAACCAAAGACACACTGCACACTTTGCATTTATGGCTACGATTTTCTTCAGACATTCCATTTAGAAACAGAAGAGGGAAGAGGATGTCTTACATCACAATTTCTACCTAATATTACACTGGAGACCCTGTACTGCTCCAACATTGTAGCCACAAACCACACGTGACTACTGAAACTTGAAATATGACTAATCCAAACGGAGATGTGCTGACGTGCAAAACGCACACTGACTTTCAAAGACTTATTTTGAAAAAAAGAATATAAAATATTTCATTAAAAATATTATTGATCAAATGTGAAAATGATAATATTGAAGCTATATGATCTAAGTATGTTATTAAATTCAACTTTGCTTCTTTTTACTTTTTTATATGGCTACTAGAAAATGTAAATTTAAATAAATTTAAAAATGACTTTCATTTTGCTTCTTTTGGACAGAACAGTTCTAGACAGTGCAATAAACCAAGAAAAATAAACAACACATCTGGGCTGGAAATGAAGACAAAAAACAGTATATTTTTGCAGCTGATGTAATTGTGATTATCTGCTTAAATAAACTCAAAATAATCTGGGTAAAGAATTAAAATTATAAAAGAGTTCAGCAAGTTTGATAGATGAAGTCAAAAATAACTTTCCTATATGCCACCAAAATACAACTGGAAACTTTAAATGTAAATGGTAGCATTATTACAATATATCAGAAGAAAAATGTCACCTAGGAATGAATCTAAACAAACACTATTCATGAGCCTTTGGAAAAGAGTATATAGCATTATTAAGTCATTAAAAATTTAATAATGGAGAACTTTAAATTTGTACGCAAGAACTCTCAAGGCAAAAAGTATTAATTAGTTCTAAAGTAACCAAAACATTCAGTGTAAGCAAAAATAAAAAAAGAAATCCCAGGAGTATTTCATAAATCTGGAGAGGCTGATTTTCACTGTATATGGAAAGAAAAAGTTACCAAAAATAAAAATGTTTTGAAACTGGTTAAGAAAGGTATCCAGAATTTGATCTACCAAAATATCAAAAGTTATTACTAATTAGTACAGTGCATTAAGCTGTAGACTTGATGACAGATCATTTAAACAGAACTGAGATCTTCAAAACATTTCATGCTTATATTAAAGCTTGTGTAATATGACTGGCCTTGGAAACCATTTTGGAACCGTATTTTCCAGTAAATGAACTGGGAAAAGTAAGTTATCCATATAGAAGAGAACCACAGAGTATCCCCACTCTTTATCATATTTATTTTATAAGTTGAAAAAAATTTAATTAGAATTTTAGAATTAAAATTGCAGAATCTTTATACTCTCAGGTCTATGATGTATTTCTTTAAACAAGATGCAAAATATGAGCTATAAAGAATTGAGCAGTAATTTTAAGGCAGTTGGATACTAACACATAGAGTGTTTAAAAGAAACCTTACAAGGGAGGAGGTAGCTCATAAATTAGAGAAAAAATATTGCTAACAAATGATTAAGAGAAAAACTATCAAAAATAAAACTTTGTAAAGGAAATGGAAAGATGATGAAAGAAGAGAATTAACAGATTGTGAATACACCTGTCAAAGATGTTCTACCTCACTTGTAATTAGGTAAATGAAAATGGAAACCGCAGTAAGACACCATTTCAGCCCAGCAGATTGTTAAAAACAAAAACAAACAAAACTTAGCAACACCAAGTATTGATGAAGATGTGGAAAGACATAAAATGATGCAGAATAGCAGAGGCTGGATCGTGCTCGTCAGCATTCTCATGCCATGGATCTCAGGTAAAGCCTGGGTGTTGGAGGTTTTTACCTTTTTTTTTTTGAGATTTCCAGTTGATTCCAGTATTTATCCAGATATGCAAAACAATGCCTTCAATTTTCACTTAAAGGGAATCATAACATGACCTTTATTTAAATACCGTATTAACAAAAATAAAGGACTTAGTAATTAAAAATGGAAGCAAAATGTAAGTTAAAGAAACAGACGCAGCATTGGGTTTTAAAAGCGCTTAAATGGACCTCCATCCCCACTTGCGTTTTTGAACTATTTAGAAGGTACCTTATTATAAAAGTCCAAGGATGTTTTAATATCAGAAATATTACAATGCAATTCAACAAATTAAAGAATAAAACCATATATTCATGTTAATAGATCCTGAAAAAGTGCTAGAAAAAATTTAATAGTCATTAAAGGAAAATCTCTTAGTAAAATAGAAATGTAGGAAAATGGCTACATGGTGAGGCTTATCACAAACTATCAACAAATATATTTCTGTAGGTGAGGGTGCTAAACTACTTGCATTAAAGTCAAGAGCTAGGCTGTCCAGATTACCATTATTACTCAACATTTTTGGTAAAGCCTAAAATTTTAAGATAGTATTAAATGATTGGGATAAATATCTTTTTGTTTTTGCTAATGATGTGGTTCCATATTTTGAAAACCCAATAATGAGCAAAAAAAAAAAAAAGAAAAAAATAGATATTAAGTTGAATAAGTAATTTAGTGAGGGGTCTAAGTTAAAGACTTTCAAAGTTCAACAGATTTCCCCAATCCTAGAAAAAATCAGCTATAAGTAGAGAAGGGAAACTTTCCCTTAAAAATAGTGTCAAATTATAAAATATTTAAGAATGAATTTCACATGGAAGCATAAGGCCTATATGAAAATATATATAACCTTTTTGATGGATATAAACAAATGAAAATACATATACTTCATGAATGAGAAAACTTGGTGTCATATTAATGCTCATTTAAACAAATACATTTGAGCAAATACATTAAACAAAATACACAAAATTTTATTCATAATTCCACTTAGAATACTTTTTAGTAATGGAGGAAAGGGGAAAAGTTCTCTAAAATATTCTTTAAGTTCATACGAGATAATAATAAGAGCTAATAAGCTATGATAAACTACAGTGGAAAGATATGTGCTTGCAAATTGTCAGAGTACAGATATTAATTGAATCCATTTTTTTACCATCTCATCTAGCCTGTTGTAGGGAAAAACAAAAACATGGACTCATTATAAATAACATACTGATTATTTTCTTGGGGGCAAACACTGTAGTAGGTTTGGATGACACAGATGAAAAGAATAGGCTGATTCACAATGCACACAGTCTTGCCATGATTTGTGATTACAGTCAGGGTGATTTGTGTATTTACACATGAGTCTTAACATCAACTTGGCAATTTATAGAAAAAAAACCTTGACTTTATTTTTATCAGGACTGTGTGGAGTATACAGCTCAATTTGGTTGAATGTAGTTCCCAATAATAGTGAATCTTCCAATAGAACATAGTATATTACTCCATTTTTAAAAATCTTTAATTTCTCTCAGCAATGTTTTATAGTTTTCAGCGTACTGGGCTTACACATCTTTCACCAGATTTATCCCTAAGTATTTCATTTTTTGATGTATTATAAATCCTTCAAGCATTTTCAAGAATTCAGAAAGGAGATTTTGATTTTCTGCAGATGATTTACTGAGGAATAAAATCTGAAATGCATAAATGACACAGGCACAATTATTCCAGAAAAAGACCAACCTGTTCTATCTTGCCTATGAAGTATTCTTGTCTTGGTCTTGCTTTTCTAGTATTTTTCTTGCAGTTAGATTACAAAATTTATTTAGACTTATGAATTCTCTACAGGACCTACTGTAAGGGACACAGAGTAGGTACCCCGTGGGCTTGTTGAATTAACATTATTGAAACACAGGAATATCCTCCTTTATCTTCATTCCAAAATATTTGCCGTATCTAAATGCTATAAGCAGATAAGCTCCAATTTCACTAGAACTCAGTTTTCTCATTTGTAAAGCAGGGGTGGTAACAATTGAGTGTGGTTTTCGTAAAGTTTAAGTGGAAAATATATGTGTGAGTTGTATATAGCACGTTAGATGATAAGAAGAATGGTATTTTTCTGCTTAGATGCTACTGAATCTTCTTTTAATAAGACATCCCTGTGCAGAAGTAAGCCACCAATGCTCAGGGGAGTTTAGCAGTCACATGCAAAGAGATGTGAGTGCAGTCAGTATTAGGAACTAATAGGAATAGACCATTCTAATTTTTGCTTCTAGCGTGTAAAGTCTACATGTCAGCAAATCAATTGATAAGCTTTTCTTGGCATAAAGGGTAGATTACCCCTACAAGATGACGCTTTTACATTAATTCAATCAAGTCATCTTGAAAAAAAAAACCCACCGGATTGTTCACTAAACCGATTGGAGCAGAAAAAATATAGAAATCATCGGCTCACACCCATCCATTGCAAACTTTACTTATAGCTTCCTTGTCAGCATTACCAAGGATACTTTGGTGATTGTTGTCCAGTGATAAGGAACTTATCTTTGATTATTGGTTAAATAATCCTATTTGGCTGAAATCTCTCTCTCCGAATTGCCTGCCCCATGAAGCTACCCAGAGTGAGTCAAACTTTTCTTTCTCATAACAGCTCACGGGCCCTTGGCAGTGGAATCAGGGTCCCCACTGAGTTTGCTTTCTTCAGCTAAATAGTTCCTTTCTTTCAACATTATTACCTCATTTGAAGTGGTTTCTGGCCTCATGATATTTAGCATACTAGTTGCTCCCTGGATAAACTCCTATTTGTCCATCTTCTGCACGTTTACGCACATAACTGAGCAGGGTGCACTTGGTGTGTGTGGTGAGGCACACTGAGGCGGACAGCAGCACAGCTCGCCTCCAGTGGCTGTGTCTCATAGTCTTACAGGCTGCAGTCAGGCCTGAAGCTGGGTCAAGATGGTGTCAGGTCGAGGTCAGCTCCAGAGCTTCCCTGTGCACTACAATGCAAAGGTGTTATCGCCACCGACACCCTGACAGATGCAGCACTCACTCCCTCCTTCCCTCCTTCCCTCTGTCACTCCCTCTCCCCTTCTCTGCTCTTCCCCATTTTCTTCTCTTTCTCCCTCCCTCCACTTCTCTCCCTCCATTCCCTTCTCCCCTTCCTCCTCCTCTTCCTCCTGATCTTCTCTCTCTCTTAAACCTCCTATTTTAAGTTGTATTTTGTACATCACTGAGTTTGCTGGAAGCCAGCCCTATGAATAATAAAATTCATTAAATATGAATTCCAAACAATATTTTAGGCATATTATACTTGGAAAGAGCTTTCCTGAATGTACCCCTCCCTGTTCAAATCCTTGGTCCTAACCATGTCATTGATATGTCAGAGCCTCTGAATCATACCATCTCTAGTATTGGTTGGACTGTTGATGTAATGCCATATAGAATCTAATCATGGCAAAAATTATTTCACAATTGAGTCAATTAACCCTACAGTACAACAGGTAAATTTTTATAAAGGAATCTCATTTGGATATCTATCAGTTATAATATACCTAGGTTGTGTTTTTTTGCTCCATATTTCAGGTCCAAAGAGAAAGCTGACTTTACCTCCAGTTCCTAATGAAAAAAGATTTTTTAAAAACTAAAATGAAAGATTTCAACTTATAAAGGATGTATTCTCTTCCTCAAGGTGGAAAACCTACAATGCTTTCCCCCCAGTGAAATACTCAGATTCTTTGGAGGATATGAAATAGTTTAATATTTCTTAGGTCTCATAACTATGTAGATATTTCCAACCCAATATTTAGCCAAGTCATTAAAGAACCAGGGCATCACCTTTGACGGCAGAGTAAGGAGAAAGGTCGGACGAGGCCAAATACCCCTCAACAGAGAGTGGTGGGAATCAGATGACAGTTCAAAGAAAGGATCTTTGCTTTTGCAAAGGCATCTTCCTTCGTTACACAGGACCACTTTCAGGAAAGACTTCCAAAGGCTTCCAATAAAAAAAACACCCCCTAAACAAAGGCCCCACTGATTGCTGAGTTTGCTTCACCCTCAAGACAACCATCCACAGCCAAGTCCTGCTTTGACAGTTTGGAGTGTCAGAATGACTAAGGACAAATAAAATGGGTCCCTGACTTCACTTTCTAAGTGAAAAAAAATGCACCTTGGAACGTACTCTGAAGATTTCCTCGTCTCCCTGAAATGAGGAAAGAATCCATCCCACAGGCTAGAGCCACATGCTTTGCTAAGCCTCCCCCAGAACCAGCGGCTGCTTGCCTTATAGGCTTTCCTTTCATTGAAATAGCTTAAGGATATGTCATCACTGACTCATATCTCATAAACATGATTTATGAAAAAAGACTTGGGGTCAGCTGGGTTTTATTAAACTGTAAATTTTTTAAAAACTCACATCCAGAATATCCAACAGCTCAACACCCACAAATTCACTGGTTCTCTTCTTCCAGCATTTTTTGCTGGTTGATAACCCCGAGGAAAACACACACTTCATCAACTCCCATCAACCGCTCTCTGTACTCATGGGGTAAACTTCACATTCACAGAATTCCTCACCACGGGTGCATGTCCAAGCCTGTGTGTGCACACACACCACCAGCACAAGCACAGAATGAGGACTTACCTAGTGATTCCAAGGAAAATTATCTGCTACATTTACACATGATAAATGACAGTCATGCTATGTCAAGCTAGAAATATACATTTTAAAAACCAGTCTTGTTACTTAAAAAAAAAAGTGTTTTGGCTGAACTTGCCAGGGAGAAGCAGTGAAAAACAGAAAGAAAATAGGATGCCTGGTCGATGCAATAATTCAATTAAAAAGCATTGTTCTGACTTTGGCGAGCACTCATATGCTTACAAATATTGCTAAAAGTCTGTTCTCATTGGTTCCCTGAGTTCATGGAAAGTTTCACGTCATTTCGGATTGTCTTGTATTTTAAATGATTACTACATAGGACTCCTGGGAAGGTGGAAAAGCATTGAAAATCCCACAGACCTCTTGTCTTTATGTAACAGTGCTTATGAAATCATATGAAAGAGTATGGGATCCTTAGCAGAACCCGAAATAAGTAACCAAAATGATGCATTTCAGATTTTGGACGTCATCGACATGGCTTTCACACCAATTGGCTGGATTCGAACAATGACAAGTGTTCTGAGAGTCAGGAAGAGACTCAATTGTGTTGATGGTGTATTATATTAGAATAGCACTCTTGTAACAAACAAATGAAAAAAATGTATAAGCTGTCACATGATAGAAGTTAATTTTTTGCTCACGTAAATCCCAAAATGTATATTCCTCATTAGTAGCACAGACTTTCTGGGACCTGGTCTGCTTTCATGCCGTGGCTCTGCTACCTTCAATATGCATTTCCCCAGAGCCATGTAAGAAGCTGGAGCAACGGGCAGAGCACAGGAAGTGACATACAGCAAACTCTGTGGACCAGCACGGAAGTGGGTCTGCCACTTCTGCACACGTCTCATTGACGGGACTCAGTGGCCCCACCTAACTTCAGTGACAACTGGGGGCGTCTCTTTGCTGTGTTCAGGAAACAGAGGCCATGGCTTTGGTAAATAGCTAGCCAATCTCTGCTTGCCAAAAGGAAGGAGAAATCCCTAATTCTGCCATCTCACCTCCACCAACTGAAAGGAACAAGCAGTGTCCCGGTTTATCTGTATTCTACATAGAGTTGACCTTTAGGATTATTTTCAGCAGTTGATTCCAGGAACTGGACTAACTGATCTTCACCAGGAAGTTCCTTTTCTAGGGAGGGAATGTCAAAAATGGGACTTCCAACCAGTCTACCACGGACTAAGGTGTTGGTATTTTGAATAATAATTACTTTTTGGCCTTCTGCTCACGTGGCTTTAGAAGTCAACTTTATTTGAGTTGCCACATCAGAAAATGTCTTTCCGTGATTATTTTTACTTTTGAATCTATGTGTATTCAACTGGTAGAAATTCAGTCATTCATCTTTCTATTTCTTGCAAAAAGTAAGTTGAGTCAGCCTGTAAAATATATAAAGTCCAACATGAAAATCATAGATCCAGGATCTGGAAAAGGCAATATCCTTGATAGTAAAATTTAATGAAGCTGGAAATGAAGGTATTACACTCACCGTGTGCCCTAAAAAGAGGGGTGAGTAAGGATCAGACATAGACTCATGTAACAGCAGCGAGAGTCAGGAAGGCGGACTCCATGTTGTGCACAGAATTGCCTCCCATGCTGGTCTGATGTGCTTTTCCCCACCAGGGACACCCAAGTGTCCCTAAACCCGTTAATAGAATGGAATAGCAGGGAACCCTCCTGAAGACAGTACTTCTAAGAGGAATAAAATCAGGGACCACAGTTAAAGAGAAAGTGATGAGTTGGGCAATTACTACCGCAGAGAAGAAAGTTCATGGTGAGGTGGAGAGAAGGAACTCTCTGGCGAATCTACTTCATTTCACTGTTGGGTTAAAAACGGAACACAAGAATGTAAGTTTTATTTCTTTTCTTTTTCTTAAGGAGGGATGTCAGACCCCCCACCCCCACCCCCAGACTAAACTAGTGAAGAATGGGAAGGGAGGACAACCAAAGTGTACAGAACTCCATAAAAGGGAGCCCAGGGCCGGTGTGTTTGACCAGATGGATATAAATGGAAGATCACAGGATTCGGAATGTTTGTGGAATGTCTTAAGATAACCATGAGCATTCTATTAAAAATGGTGTACTGATCTCTCAAATGTTATCAAATTATAAGAGAAAATAAACATGAGTCAGAGTACCAAAAGGCATAATAAAAAATGGAATGAATTATATAGATTTGTTGACAAGTTTACCACAAAATGGGAATTTAACTAATTAAACAGAAACAGCTCAATAATGTATGGCACATTCCCTGAATAAAATATTATGCAGCTATTAAAATGAACACTGTGGAAACACCATAGCAACCAGTGAAATTGTTTATTTGGCAGTAATAATGAAAAAAGCAAGGGTCAAAATGATATATATGCTGCAATTACAACTGTAGGAGAAACAGTCGTGGGAAAGGAGAGGAAGGAAATAGTGCAAAAAAAACATTGTATATTGGAGGTGGTGGGAGACAGAGGTTTTTGTATTTACACAGGTTAATGGTTACATTATTGTTTCAATAGGAATAAATGAAGATGGAGACTTAATAAGAATAAATGTTTCAATAAGAATAAACAGAGCAAAAATAGAAACTTTCCCCAACTTCTCTCAATGTTTGACTTTAAGTTTGCTGCAGGTGTTGTAAGGACCAAGCATGAACAGGAACTGCCGGTGGCCTGGACAAGATGTCAGTGCAGAGCTTGGCTGACCGGCCTTCCTACCCGGCCAGCAGGCCCCCCAGCCTGGCTCAGGCTGCAGAGATGTGTGGGTCGTCCACACGGCACGGGCAGGAGCTATGGTGCCCTGCGCTTGTCCGCAGTTCCTGTGGCCATTCTTTGGGCTCCTGCCTCAGCTTCTCCTCAAGCCAGTATGGATGAGAGAGGTAAGTCATGTGCTCTGGGCCTCGGTTTCCTCCTGTATCAACCTGACAGGCTGGCTGTGAGGGCTCAGGGTAGCGCAGCGGTGTCCACGTGCAAGTGTCCCATGGGTGGGTATCCTGGGCTGCTGTCGATGATGACATGGAAACAAAAACGTTTCTGCTGTGTTGTATTCTCCTCTTCCTCCTCCTCATCACTGTCTTTCTCTGTCAATCTGTCTCTCTCTCTCACACACACACACATTTCTACCCACTCATGCACACTTTCTGCTCCAGATACATTTAGCTCTGCTATTATGAACACAACCTCTCTTTCACCTGCACAAAGCACATGCCACCCCTTCTGCTTGCCCAGCTCATCTTCCCAGCCTCCTCAGCTTCTCCTGAAACACCTCTGCTACTGTTAGTTGCTCCATCAACTAGGCACCTGAACTGAATACTTCTTGCTGTTTTGACATACTAATATCGCCCCGCGGTAGGACTGTGCGTGCTCTCTCAGATCTCCTGATCCACGCGGGGCAACTGGTTAAGGACGGAGATCTGGCGCTAGGTACTGACATAGATGTTAGGGCTGTGAGCTGCTCTCAAGGTTTCAGGCCCCTTGCCAATACTGATTTCAGTATTTAGAATAAAACATTTTCATTGACATTTTCTTATTATTTAATAATTTATCATTTATTATTATTACATAATGTATTACTTATTAGTCATGTATTATTAACACCATCACAACTCAAGCTGTTAAATAGAGCAGAACACTCTGATCAACAGTTTTACAAATGAGGAAAGTGAGGTTCAGATATATTATTAAGAAAAATATCTTAGAAATATAAGGCCAAAGATAAATATTGAATCAATGGCAGAACTGAGGATAAAATGCAGAATTTCTGATGTGTTTCTGACTCAGCAGGTTTGGGGTAGAGCTCAGTCATTTCCATTTCTAAGAACTTTCCCAGGCAATTCTGATGCTGCCCACCTGGACACCGCACTTTGAAAACCACTCATCTCTAAAGTTTTCCAAGATGCTTAATACAAAGTACTGACTGACTATCCCTCAGACCACCCATTCCTTCTGCACATATGACGTTTAAAAAAATACCATCACGCACAATTGTAATGGTGCCATATTTTTCCTGGTCAGGTTTTCCAAGTTGTAAAATGCCTTCGGACATTGTGTTTAATGGAATGTGTGGTAGGGAAGAAGTTGCCAAATGCATGGGTGTTTGGCCCTCATTAATATTTTGAGCTTCCTGAACCTTGAGAAAAGCCGGGCTCAGTGGCAAGGCAGAGGGACATGATGAAACAGACTGATTCGGGGAGACAGGAAAGCTCATGTGCACATTAAATGTTAACTCCCTTTAAAAATAAAAATAACATCGAAAGCAATTTTTGCTGGGGAAATAGATCATTCTAGATTAGGCTAATGTTGTTGTTTCAGATGGCTAACCTTATTGCTCCCAGCCTGAGTGTGGAGTTGAAAAACAAAGCCACAAACCAGAGGGTCAGTCCACAGCACAGCAGTCTGAAGGCAGCCCTATGAACAGTGACTTAATACTATGGATTTGGGAAGTTTGCACTGCGACCCACTTGCTGCTCAGGAGAGCTTAAATATAAGAGAGATGCACAGGGAGCACGAGCAGGTCACTTGTTTTCCATCAGCTACCTGGCGGGAGGTGTTTATTTCACCTGTTGTCTCCGGCGTCAGGAGCACAGTCTTGTGCTGGGTACACATGGGTGGAGGCAGGTTTGGGGGAGCCCCAGGTCAGAAGTTTGGACAAACTGTGTTTGGAAACGGTCGTGCATAATTCATTCCTCTTGGAATTTGGCTTCACTAATAGAACCGCAATCACGCCAAACCTTAGCCCAGGTTGGGTGGCCGTCAACTGCAGAGCTTTTCCAACAGTGCCGCTCTTGGGCCACTGGGGGCCATTGTAGGGCCAGCGACAGGACACTATCACAGCGAATGTGTTGCTATGCTGAAAAAGGATGGCTTGCAGACCAGTTGGAGCTGGGGATCTCACCTCTGAGAAACCCAACGAAGTCCTCGGCGACGTGAACAGGAACGGTCCTTTGGGGTGCGGGGTGGAGTCCCCCGCAATGATTCAGTGTGATGGCCTCTAGGAGAGGCAAACACACAATATAGAACTGGTCATGGTTGCTGCTCTCACAGGCTCCAACTTTTAGGCAAACATCCACCCTATCTCTTTCCCAGAGATTGTGATCTTGCAGGCCTTCTTTAATATGCCAAACTGTGTTGCCCTCATCATGTTCTTTGTGTTCCATGAACAAACCATGCTTCTGGTGATTGAGACCTGTAATTTATGGAGTGCCTTCTGCGTACCAAGCATTACCTTAGTGAAATCCACAGTATCTCTCATCTATATCAAACCTTTTTTTGGTAGATATTCTTAGAATCAATTTACAATTAAAAAAACCAAATGATAGGTCTAGTAATTTATCCAAGGTGAAATGGGTGGTAAGCAGTAAAAACCAGAGCATGACTGGGACTGGTTCTGGTTCCAAGCAGAATATGCTGGTTGATATTTGAGGTGTTGTGCTCTCTGCCTATTATGTCTTTTTTCCCACTTTTCTACCCAGGCAGCATCCTTTCTTCCTTCTTCCAGGGTCCTGATGCAATGTTGTCTGTTCCATGCAGCTTTCCCTAAACCCAACCTCCCGCCAGCTAGAGCCTCCTCTCTGTCCCCATAGCTCTTTATATGTAGACACAGTATTTGTCACACTGTTACCGAATTTTTTACATGTGTATCTTCCTGACTACATATGCTATGTAGTCTTGAAAGTAGAAACTTTGTCTTATCTTTATATACACAATATCTGGTGCTCAGTGAATATTTGTTGAATCAACTAAATTATACTTGTAATTATAACACCATTCAGAGTTGGCTTCTAATTACATGTAATAAGCAAAATAGTCCCTCAGTAAGGCTTAAGTTTAATTGTGTACTATCTAAATATGTTAGACCTAGGAGTGGTAGCATATGGAATCCCTGTTAAAGGCACTGAATTCCACTGTGTATGGCCCAGATGGGAAGCAGGAGCCTGGAAATGAGGAGCAAGTGATCACTGATGGGCCATTATTTGGGGGCTACCATCACAGAGGGGTTAACTGGAATGTATAATGAATGGCCTGCCATGTCCCCAAGTGCTGTCTTGGTGCTCTGTGTAACCCCTACCACAGCCCAGGATGCAGACTATCACAGCTTTCTTATCTATTTATTTTTATTAAGGTATCATTGATATACAATCTTTTGCTCAGATTTCACATGAGCAACACTGTGGTTACTACATTTCCTATATTATCAAGTCCCCACCATACACCCCATTACAGTCACTGTCTTACAGCATAGTAAGATGCTATAGAGTCTCTACTTGTCTTCTCTCTTATATACTTCCTTCCCCATGCCCCCCTATAGTATTTTTTTATTAAGGTATTATTGATATACACTCTTATGAATGTTTCACATGAAAAACAATGTGTTTACTACATTCACCCATATTATCAAGTCCCCACCCATATCCCATTGCAGTCACTGTCCATCAGTGTAGTAAGATGCCACAGATTCGCTATTTGTCTTCTGTGTGCTACACTGTCTTCCCTGTGACCCCCACACCAGGTGTACTAAACATAATACCCCTCAGTCCCCATCTCCCTCCCTCCCCACCTACCCTCCCACACTCCTCTTTGGTAACTGCTACTTCCTTCTTGGAGTCTGTGAGTCCACTGCTATTTTGCATCTTCATTGTTATACTCCACAAATGAGGGAAATCATTTGGCACTTGTCTTTCTCTGCCTGACTTATTTCACTGAGCATAATACCCTCTAGCTCCATCTATGTTGTTGCAAATGGTAGGATTTGTTTCTTTCTTATAGCTGAATAGTATTCTATGTGTATATGTACCACATCTTCTTTATCCATTCATCTACTGATGGACACTTAGGTTGCTTCCATATATTGGCTATTGTAAATAGTGCTGCAATAAACACAGGGGTGCATATGTCTTTTTGAGACTGGGAAACTGCATTCATAGGGTAAATTCCTAGGAGTAGGATTCCTGGGTCAAATGGTATTTGTATTTTTAGTTTTTTGAGGAACCTCCATATTGCTTTCCACAATGGTTGAACTAATTTGCAATCCCACCAGCAGTGTAGGAGGGTTCCCCTTTATCCATACCCTCACTAGCATTTGTTGTTGTTCTTAGTCTTTTCGATGCTGGCCATCCTAACTGGTGTGAGGTGATATCTCATTGTCGCTTTAATTTGCATTTCCCTGATAATTAGCAATGTGGAGCACCTTTTCATGTGTCTGTTGACCATCTGAATTTCTTCTTTGGAGAAGTGTCTCTTCATATCCTCTGCCCATTTTTTAATTGGATTATTTAATTTTTGTTTGTTGAGGTGCATGGGTTCTTTATATATTTTGGGTGTCAACCCTTTATCAGATATGTCATTTATGAATATATTCTTCCATACTGTAGGATGTCTCTTTGTTCTGCTGATGGTGTCCTTTACTGTACAGAAGTTTTCAGCTTGATATAGTCCCACTTGTTCCTTTTTGCTTTTGTTTCCCTTGCCTGGGGAGATACGTTCATGAAGAAGTTGCTCATGTTTATATCCAAGAGATTTTTGCCTATGTTTTTTCTAAGAGTTTTATGGTTTCATGACTTACATTCAGGTCTTTGATCCATTTTGAGTTTACTTTTGTGTATGGGTTAAACAATAATCCAGTTTCATTCTCTTGCATGTAGCTGTCCAGTTTTGCCAAATCCAGTTGTTGAAGAGGCTGTCATTTCCCCATTGTATGTCCATAGCTCCTTTATCATATATTAATTGACCATATATGGTTGAGTTTATATCTGGGCTCTCTTCGTCTGTTCCATTGGTCTATGGGTCTGTTCTTGTTCCAGTACCAAACTGTCTTGATTACTGTGGCTTTGTAGTATAGCTTAAAGTCAGGGAGCATAATTCCCCCAGCTTTATTCTTCCTTCTCAGGATTGCTTTGGCTGTTCAGTCTTTTGTGGTTCCATATAAATTTTAGAACTATTTGCTCTAGTTCACTGAAAAATGCTATTGGTATTTTGATAGGAATTGCATTGAATTTGTAGATTGCTTTAGGCAGGATGGCCATTTTGACAATATTAATTCTTCCTATCCATGAGCACAGGATATGTTTCCATTTATTGTTATCTTCTTTAATTTCTCTCATGAGTGTCTTGTAGTTTTAAAATATGTCTTTCATTTCCTTGGTTAGGTTTACTCCTAGGTATTTTATTCTTTTTCATGCAATTGTAAATGGAATTGTTTTTCTGATTTTTCTTTCTGCTAGTCCATCATTAGTGTACAGGAATGCAACAGATTTCTGTGTATTAATTTTGGATCCTGAAACTTTGCTGAATTCAGATATTAGATCTACTAGTTTTGGAGTGGATTCTTTAGGGTTTTTTATGTACAATATCATGTCATCTGCAAACAGTGACAGTTTAACTTCTTCCTTACCAGTCTGGATGCCTTTATTTCTTTGTGTTGTCTAATTGCTGTGGCGGGGATATCCAGAACTTCATGCCCCCCTACATTATATGTGCAATCATAATGCCCCTTAATTCCCTTCTCCCTCCCTTCCCACCCCACCCAGCCCCTTTCCCTTTGGTAACTGTTAGTCCATTCTGGGGTTCTGTCACCTCTCTCTTTTACAGATGAGAAACTGAACTGGAATATAAATCACCCAATATCATGCAGCAAATACATAGCAGGAGAATGACTTCAATCAAGGATTTTACAAATCCCAACACTTTCTTTTTTTTTAATTAAGGTATTATTGATATACACTCTTATGAAGGTTTCACATGAAAAAATAATGTGATTACTACATTTACTTCTATTATCAAGTCCCCACTCATACCCCAATTCAGTCACTGTCCATCAGTCTAGTAAGATGCCACAGATTCACTGTTGGCCTTCTCTGTGCTACACTGTTTTCCCCATGATCCCCCACACCATGTGTACTAAACATAATACCCCTCAATCCCCTTCTCCCACCCTCCCCACCCGCCCTCCCACACTAACCACTAGTTCCTTCTTGGAGTTTCTGAGTCTGCTGCTATTTTGTTCCTTCAGTTTTGCTTCATTATTATACTCCACAAATGAGGGAAATCATTTGGCACTTGTCTTTCTTCACTTGGCTTATTTCACTGAGCATAATATCCTCCAGCTCCATCCATGTTGTTGTAAATGGCAGGATTAGTTTCCTTCTTATGGCTGAATAGTATTCCATTGTGTATACATACCACATATTCTTTATCCATTCATCTACTGATAGACACTTAGGTTGCTTCCATATATTGGCTATTGTAAAAAGTGCTGCAATAAACATAGGGGTGCATATCTCTTTTTGAATCTGAGAAGTTGTATTCTTTGGGTAAGTTCCAAGGAGTGGGATTCCATGGTCAAATGGTATTTCTGCTTTTAGTTTTTTGAGGAACCTCCATATTGCTTTCCACAATGGTTGAACTAGCTTACGTTCCCACCAGCAGTGTAGGAGGGTTCCTCTTTCTCTGCATCCTCGCCAGCATTTTTTGTTCTTAGTCTTTTGGATGCTGGCCATCCTTCCTGGTATTAGGTGATATCTCATTGTGGTTTTAATTTGCATTTCCCTGATGATTAGTGATGTGGAGCATCTTTTCATGTGTCTGTTGGCCATCTGAATTTCTTCTTTGGAGAACTGTCTCTTCATATCCTCTGCCTGCTTTTTAATTGGGTTATTTGCTTTTTGGGTGTAGAGGCGTGCAAGTTCTTTATATATTTTGGATGTTAACCCCTTGTCAGATATGTCATTTACAAATATATTCTCCTATACTGTAGGATGCCGTTTTGTTCTGTTGATGGTGTCCTTTGCCGTTCAGAAACTTTTTAGTTTGATGTAGTCCCATGAATTCATTTTTGCTTTTGTTTCCCATGCTCAAGGAGATGCATTCAGGAAGAAGTCACTCATGCTTATATTCAGGAGATTTTTGCCTATGTTGTCTTCTAAGAGTTTTATGGTTTCATGACTTACATTCAGGTCCTTGATCCATTTTGAGTTTACTTTTGTGTATGGGATTAAACAATAATCGAGTTTCATTTTCTTGCATGTCCAGTTTTGCCAACACCAGCTGTTGAACAGGCTGTCATTTCCCCATTGTATGTCCACGGATCTTTTATCATATGTTAATTGACCATATATGGTTGGGTTTATATCAGGGATCTCTAGTCTGTTCCATTGGTCTATGGGTCTGTTCTTGTGCCAGTACCAAATTGTCTTGAGTACTGTGGCTTTATAGTAAAGCTTGAAGTTGGGGAGCATAATTCCCCCAGCTTTATTCTTCTTTCTCAGGATTGCTTTGGCTATTCAGAGTCTTTTGTGGTTCCATATGAATTTTAGAATGATTTTCTCTAGTTGTTGAAGAATGCTGTTGGTATTTTGATAGGAATTGCATTGAATCTGTAGATTGCATTAGGCAGGATGGCCATTTTGACAATATTAATTCTTCCTATCCATGAACATGGGATGTGTTTCCATTTATTGGTATCTTCTTTAATTTCTCTCATGAGTGTCTTGTAGTTTTCAGAGTACAGGTCTTTCACTTCCTTGGTTAGGTTTACTCCTAGGTATTTTATTCTTTTTGATGCAACTC
The DNA here is from genome assembly GCA_032199065.1 of Smutsia gigantea. Classification (NCBI taxonomy): domain Eukaryota; kingdom Metazoa; phylum Chordata; class Mammalia; order Pholidota; family Manidae; genus Smutsia; species Smutsia gigantea. Next base: position 110,540 of record JAVSCE010019977.1, on the reverse strand, counting down.
TGAATGGAATTGTTTTCCTGATTTCTCTCTCTGCTAGGTCATTGTTAGTGTATAGGAATGCCATAGATTTCTGCGCATTAATTTTGTATCCCACAACTTTGCTGAATTCAGATATTAGATCTAGTAGTTTTGGAGTAGATTCTTTAGGGTTTTATATGTACAATATCATGTCACCTGCAAACAGGGACAGTTTAACTTCTTCCCTGCCAATCTGGATGCCTTCTTTAGGGTTTTTTATGTACAATATCATGTCATCTGCAAACAGGGACAGTTTAACTTCTTCCTTACCAATCTGGATGCCCTTTATTTCTTTGTGTTGTCTAATTGCTGTGGTGAGGATTTCCAGAACTTCGTGCCCCCCTACATTATATGTGCAACCACAATGCCCTTTAATCCCCTTCTCCTTCCCTTCCCACCCCCTCCCCCCAGCCCCTTTCCCTTTGGTAACTTTTAGTCCATTCTGGGATTCTGTAACCGCTCCCTTTTACAGATGAGAAACTGAACTGAAATATAAATCACCCAATATCACGTAGCAAATACATAGCGGGAAAACGACTTCAATCCAGGTTTTTATAACCCCCAACACTTTCTAACAAGTAATTTGGCCTTGAATAAAATGTGAGATGGAAGACAACAAGATCCATTGTGTCAGACAAAAGAAGCAAAAGCCCCAAGTGAACAGTGTGGCACCAAGTGGAAAAGAATGACCTGATCCAGAGCACTGGAAAGCTGAGACCACTAGCTTCTCACCTGGTCTCTCTCGCATACTCGTAATGTAGCACTGACCAAAACATTTACCTTCTGGAAGCTTCCATTTTCTTTCAGAAACTACTAAATGGAAATAATCACATGGGTCTTTCTTTCATAGAGGAACAGATGGAATTAAGACTACACTGTCTTGAAGGAGGAGCAGTATGTTGACAAAGTGTGTGCTGCACCGGAACGTGGTAGGAGCAGCCCACGGATCCTGGGCACTGCTGCCCTTCAAGCCAACGGTCCTGACCAGCCATCACTCCTTCCCATGCAGAAGAGCTCCACTGCCCCATCTTCTGAGGTAGCTCGACCTGAAGACACGGTCTAGGGATCTCAGTCTGAGGTCAAGAAACCACTCCTTTGCCCACTGGGTTCCCCTCAGGATGGCTCCTGAGCTCTCACCATAAAAGTTTGGTTTCTCCAGATCACAGGCCACAGAGATCCATCAAATTTTGTTGTCTGTTTTTTGCTTAAACTGGGGAGCAATTTACCAGAGATTTGTTTTAAAAAAAATTATCCTGGAAATGGTGTGCAAAATATGTCAAAATGAAAGAAGCCATGCATAGAAAACCTTATATATGAGGATTTCATGATACATTGCATTTTTGAAAAGAGAGGGAGAAATTCATGATGACTCCAAGTGAATAGTGTGGAATAGCCAATGATGGAACTAGGAATACAGACGGATGATTGGGTTATGGGACAGAATTTAAGGAATGTAGTTTTAGTTATGCTGAGTTTGAGGAACTAGGGCATAGACGGATACAGATGTCCATCAGAAGACTAGGTACATCCAAGTACAGGGTTCAGGAAAAAGGCTAGTCTGGTGATTAAAACACACCTAACATACACACACCACACATACACCATATATACACACGGCTGAGAGTCATCCACCCACCAGGGAAACAAGGAGAAAAAACATGAAATACAGGTGGTATCACAGAGATTACAAGAGCATTAAATTGGCTCTCCAGGCCTTCATAATAATTTTAAATGATTATTTATTGTTTTGCTAATATTTATCATGTTTACTAAACAAAACATCATAAATGTGCTTATAATGAAGATATAACCATATGTTCAAATTTCATTTCTAGGTTGGTAAAGACCACAGCCCATTATTCTTAAGCTAGGTGAGAGGTTCACAGGTGCTTGTTTTCTTATTATTCTTTAATAACAATTATTACCTCCTAAATCATAATAGACATTACATATGCTCTTTTGTATATGCTCTATTTCAAAAATAATAAGAATCCCAGGTACATAGTACCAGAATGGAGAAGAAATTTATTTAAATCTCAATTCTTTCTAGGCAGGTAGAGGTGTGACAATTTGATTCACAATTTCAAATGCCTTCCATGGTTCCGCACCCGATTTCATGAGGATTTGGCAAACCCTAGGCACCCCTATGTGATGATTATGATACTGGGAAATTTGAATAAATTGTACAAAACCATTCTGGCACCTGCTATACACTAGAAATGTGCACACAGGTACTATCTTCTCCATTGTCATCATTCATTCATCCACTAACTTATTCAATTAATAATTTCTGGGTAAATAGCTTTACTCAAGCAGAGCTTCCTCCATAAACCTATGCCATTCTCATTAAATGTCAGGGTGAACACACCCACACATAATAACCACTTATCCAGGTGGCTGAAATCAGTGTTTGGGAGCTTGGGTAGAAAAGAGGAAAGAGAAGCAGGCATTCCTCCCTCCCCAGGGCCTTCTGGAAGCCTTGATCAGTTAGTTGCTGACCTCACTGGCTTACAAATTCAGAACCTCTGACAACCCTCAGACTGTGATTTCATGGGATCACCCAGTAGAATTGTTTGCTGAATCTGTGTTGATTATGTGGCAACACATGGCTCGGAATTTTAAAATAGTTCAGTGCTACAGTGATTGAGCAACCGAAAGTGGTTCCACATGGCTGGTGAAGTCTCATCAGGCAGAAGGATCTGGCCTATTTCTCCTGCTCTAGATTCTGATGATCTTCAGATGTTTTTTTCTATTATAGAGTGTAGCCAGCAGCTCCAGAATGTACAGTCCATGAAAGGAGGGAACACTGTATCTGATTTCACCCCAACCAAATCCAGTGACTTGCATTTTAGATGAGTAGAGGGACAGCTACGCAGAACTTTAACCCTGTCTCCTCACCATTTTCATAAAATAGACTTCACAAATGTTATGTGCCCTTGGCAGGCCAGGGTTCTGAGGATATTTGGGAATTATGCTCAGATTCCATTTTAATTTACAGAAAATTAATAGAAATAATTGTGAACATTGCTTGCTTATGTCTTAGTCCATTCAGGCTGCTAGAACAGTGTACCACAGACTGGGTGGCTTAGAAACAACAGAAATTTATTTCAGTTCTGAAGGCGGGAAGTCTGAGACCAGGGTGCCTGCTTGGTTGGGTTCTGGTGAGGGAGGCTTTCTTCCTGGTTGCAGACAGCTGACTTCTATCCTCACAGGGCAGAAAGAGGGCAAAAAGCTGCCTTGTCCCTTTTATAAGGGCACTAATCCCATTCGTGAGGGCTCTACCCTCAGGACCCAATTCCCTGCCGAAGGCCCCACCTCCAAATGCTATCGCATTGGGAGTTAAGATTTAAATATAATTTTGGGGGGACACATTTAGGTCATAACGTGTTATTTTAAGTTTGCATTTGTAGAACAGTTTCTACTATATAGGCCCAATTTGTCTTTTCAAAAGGAGATAATAAATGAATGGAAAGGAAACACAAAAATTTAGTCATAGTAATGGACCACAGGAGGTCATGCTGCTCCTTGCAAGGGTTTCTTTCCTGTCTGAATCTGCCTCTTACATGAGAAATAAGCACTGTGGTGCAAAAAGGTCCTAGGCGATGAAGAGAAGGAAAGAGGCACTCTTTGATTGCCCACAGAATGGGCTTTAGATTGCCCACAGGATGCACCTTAGATTGTCCGTAGAAGGAAAGGGCTGGGATAGAGCCCACAGACCCCTATCCAGTGGTGCCATGGAAGGAGCACAGTGTTGAAAGGTGGTATCTGGAACTGAACCACAGAGAAGACTCTCTTCAAACACACCGGGGATAGGTATCTAGGTCCACCAGGAAACACAGTGGGACAAAGGTAATGATTATTAAAAGTCTTAAATGGGGTTACAAATGACATGAAAGCTGGAGTCCAGCAGCACTGGATTTGACTCTCAGCTAGGCCACTAATTAGCAATTTAACTCCGGCAAGTTTTTTTCCTTAATTCCTTGAAGCATCATTTCCCCATTTGTAACTTGCAGAGTTTTTATAAGCATTAGATGAGCAAACATATGTGATTCATACTGTGACTGGCTCGTTGGCACATCAGAGTTGGAGAAACCAAAAACTGTCTCTCTGACAAAGTTCAGAATCAACAGAGAGCAATGGGGCCCAGGGAGATGAAAGTCAAAATTAGTGAGAAAGGCCAAGTTGGAGGCTATGACTTAGGTTTTCTGCAACAGTGGGCTACCTGTACTGACTCCCAGATTTGGACAGACTTACTCCCCAATGACTGTCAGTATCTGGCTTCTTCGTGCAAGGACTCAGCCAACCCCTATGAGTCTATCCTCTCCACAGCTAGAGCAGATCTGAAGAGAAAGGAGGGAAGAAGAGGGCATTCTCAGCTCCTAAAATTGCCAAAGGGATGCCTGCTTGTGCTGGGTGCTGTGGGGAGAGAGTGGGGAAGAAGAGGAAGAAGCACTAGGAGCCCATGCCTCCCCTCACATGGCTGCAGCCTGCAACGAGAGGCTGCTACTAGAATTAAGTGAGTAATTTTCATGAAAGATACCAATTCACCTGAACCATGCATTTTCAAGTTTCATGAGATGTGGAGGACAATCATCAAACATAACCCAACTTAGTAGCAAACAGAACTTCCAGCTTATCTTCCCCAGAGCCCAGCAGCAGGGAGATGGAAAGGTGTTTCTGTAACGTATACCTTTCCTTCTTCAGAGCAAACCTTGTCTTCTTTCCAGAATGCCCTTATCCCATGCCTGTTGCTTCTGCAGAACATATTTCATATTTCAGACTTTGGCATTTCAAAGGTATGAATTAGAGATAAAAAGTGGCATCAGATCTAAAAGGAGGGATCTTTAATTTTAGTGCTGGACTCAAAAGGTGGTCTGATTCACTTTGACAGTGACCCTTTCTTCTTACACCATCTCCATGTAAAATGACTCAGCAACCTCCTTCTCAAAGCTCCATTTTTACATCTGTAGGGTGCTGACAGTTTAATGTATGTAATACAAAGAAGACTAAGCTAGGACAAGACAGACCACAGTTCCACCTGGGGGGCAGAGATAGCACTAAGTGGTGATAAGCAGCCAAGTTGGTGTGTTTAGTTGGAGGATCTTAACACACTTACTCAAGAGATGGTCTTGCTTTCCCTGTCTCCTAAGTCTTGGCCAATCCAGCAGGTAAAAAACAGAAGGAAATAGTCGCTCCAGTTTTAACTATTGCTCTCAAAATGTGCAGTTGTAGCATCCAAGCCAAAACTCCAGGTAGGAGATACCCTGAAGTTCAGATAGGCTTGCTTTGACTAAGTCTGTGGATATTGAAGACAATGGGAGGGTGTTGTCTATTTTTTCTTCCAGAATCTAAGGTCAAAATATCCTATCAGTAGAGTGACCATATGGGCTGACATGCTGTCATAGTTCAATGTCATGTCTTTCAAATGTGCTCACAAAGTAGATCCACTTTGAAACTGCTGCTTTGACAGACTCTGTAGCAATGGTAAGAATTCTCAAGTGATTGTTCATAGCTCCATCCTCTCATCTCTGGAGACTTACTGTTTTGCTGTAATTGGGCATGTGAAAGTGTTTTGGGTCAGATCTTAAAGCAAAACTAAAAGTATGATATTTAAGACACATATTCTAAAAGGATCATCAATTTCAAGACAATTATAAGCATGAAACATGCACTTTGCCTGCCCTGTGGTGTGACCCACTCATAACAGAGTGACACAGTCTCAGATGTCATCGCCAAGACACCTACACTTGATTCCTTCTCTGACAATGACTGGGGTGACCTGGGCAGGTTACTTAACTTCTCTGATCCTTACTTCTTCATCTATAAAATGGGTGCAATATGACCTAAGGAAAAGTGTGAATTATCACACAAGGCTAAAATAATGGATGAAAAGTGCTGAGTACAGGAAACTCAACAAATGTCCATCCCTTCCTCTTATATAGGTAGAACATAAATTTGAAAAAATGCATGTATGTGTGTGTGTATAAATGTCTCCTAGTGAAGAATAAATGGAAACTTGCCTAACTGAAAGACCAAATAGCAGCCGAATGGCTGTTTCCAAAATCTCTGATTCATCATCTGGCTTTGAACATTCTTTTTCTCAAGAAATGAAGGCAAATCTGGGATATGATTAATACTCAGCAGAAAGGGACCGGAAAAAAAAAAGAAGAGAAGATGGAGGGCTTCATGGCTTTATCTAAGGCATTAAGTTTACTTCATTTCCAAAAGAAGACAATGAAAAACCTATAAAATATATAGTGTAACCAATGCCCCTTGAAACTACATGAGGTTTTGAAAAGAGATAGTCTTTACTCTTTCACTTGCTAGAGGCCTGTATTTAAAATAATGAAAATCAGCACATTTTTAGAAAAAAAAAAAGACCTCTGAGCATCGTAGGTGTATGTATAATTCCTTTAAACCTGCCAGTACTTTGTCACTGAAAAAAAAATGCCACCATTGGCAGTGATGAGTGTGCTGATATGAGTGAGTTGCCTGGCAACAGATTAACTGATTTAAACTTTACTGCTGCTTTGACAAAGAGGCTAAAAAGAAAAATGTGAAGACAACAGTAAAATCCTCAGGATCAGAAGCTCTAGGAGACCCACTTGCCCACATGCGAAAGCTGTGAGTTTGCAAACTACATTTCCCAGGCTCCCTTGAGAGCAGGCTTCCTGTTAGATTCTGCCAATAGGACGTGCGGGCTGGAGATCAAGAGGCAGGGAGAGAAGCTGGAGCAGGAGGGGATTGCAGACCCCAGTGGCTGAGCAGAAGTAGCACCTTTTTCTGGTGCTCTGGCCCTGGCCAGGGGTTCCCCTTATGTAGGTTCAGAATTGGCTGTCAGACTGTCTCCAAAAGCTCAGAAGCAAGTGTAACCCTGCAGCTTCAGGGGGTTAGCATGTTCTGTTCTCTGGGTGATGGCATTCTTCCTTTTGGCTCCTCTACATCTTTTATTTTCTCTTCTGTTCTTCTTGCCCTTATAATACCTTCCCTACATTAAATTCTACTTGAAACACCTAAAGTGGTTTCTGCCTGGACACTGACTAACAGAATCTTAAAGGAGTTTAAAGACTTCCTTATTAGACTCAAATTGCAGAACAGTAGGATATGGGCAAAGAAGAAATAGGCATTATGGACCCAGCTAGGAAGGGTATTGTGATGGTTAATTTAAATCTCTCACTACATAGAGATACAGATAATGGTACAAATATAGATATAAATGATCTAGAGAACAAATGATGTAGATTAGGTATTCTGTTGGTTCTGCTTCTCTGGAGAGCCCTAACTAATCCAGCTGACAATGACTGGAATGTGAGCCAATGCTGCAGGAGGGCAAAGGCCAAACAATGAAGATCGCTGGATATCCACTGAAAGCTTTGGGACTTTATTCCAAAGTTCACTGGAACCACTGCTAGATTTAAGGGAGAAGAATGAAATGGTCATATTTTATTTTCTTGAAAACCACCCTGGTTGTAAGAGTGTGGAGGAGGGGTTACCAAGGAAACCAGAAGAGCATGACCCTCAAGGGAACAACTCCTTGGAGCATTCAGCTGACCCTCTGCACATCAGTGAAGCAAGTGTTCCACTTGCCAGCCATCAGACCCTCTTCATACTCAGAGCTCAGCTCACTGTTCTCCATAACATCTGATTATTTCAGTCATGTTGGGTCACCTTGGGGACATTATTTCTCCAAGTCTGCTTTTGATAAGATCACAATATTGAGGAGGATTAAAGATGGCAGTGTGACAGGTGAGACAGAAAACCATATATAATATGAAAATATACCAAATACATCAAACCTGAAAGAGCAACAGGAAAGAAGCCTGCAGCAGACTGTTTACACCTGGGGAAACCAGCAAACTTCAAGAAAAGGGTAAAGTACCAAAGCCATGATCCGGAGGGACCCAAGATCTTCCCCCACCCCAGCTCACTGGAGGGAAGAAGAGAAACAGAGTGTGGAGTGGGTGGAGGCCTAGGACTGCTGAAAACCCAGCCCTGGAGCTCTTCTCTGGGAGCATGAACATACATTACATGGTGCTCTGGAGATTAGTGGAGTTGAAAAGCTAAAAGAGGTGGAATACTTGGAGAAACTGAGATTCCAGCCACTTGTGGAAAACAGGGATCCACATCCGGTCACTCTACTTGATCTAATCTGCTTTTAAAAACCCCTGGCCAGGGCCAGAGCACCAGAAAAAGGTGCTACTTCTGCTCAGCCACTGGGGTCTGCAATCCCCTCCTGCTCCAGCTTCTCTCCCTGCCTCTTGATCTCCAGCCCGCACGTCCTATTGGCAGAATCTAACAGGAAGCCTGCTCTCAAGGGAGCCTGGGAAATGTAGTTTGCAAACTCACAGCTTTCGCATGTGGGCAAGTGGGTCTCCTAGAGCTTCTGATCCTGGGACAAAAGAAAGGCAGGCACTCTGAGAGGCTTCCTAACAGTGAGAGGGCTGCTAAAGGGGCAAGGATTGCACAGACTTTGCTGCTCATCTGAAAGGACAGGTGGATAAAGTTGTCTGGGTGCCTCTACCCAGCAAGTTGAGAACTTTCAGGAGCTTCAGGCACTCCATCCCCTTGGCTGGCTACACAGCTCAGAGGCACCCCCACTGTGATATGCAGCCTACTGTGCCTTCCTCCTGGCAGGCACCAGCTTGCAAACTGGCTGCCTCTCCATTGCACCAGGCCAGCCAGAGGGCAGACTTGCCTAAAGCAGCTACAAGTGCAAAGCATAGAGGCTTTTCCCTGAGTGCTCGGCCCACTGGCCCTGGCAGTGGAGACAGGCACTCCAGCCAGGAGCAGGAAAGACCTCTTTCCTCCTGATAGACACAAGCACTGCTCACCTGTGACCCCCACCATCACTCCAGAGTATGAGCAGCTCCAGAGAATAGAGGTTCTGGGCACTAGAGGGTGCCACCTACAAATATGAAATATCAAAGGAACGTGGTTCAACCCAAAATCCCACAAACACCAGAAAGAGGGCCAAGCAAAACTGAACTCATCAATCTTCCTAAAAGAAATTTCAAAATAAAAATCATAAGCATGCTAACGGAGCTACAGAAAAATATTCAAGAATTCAGGGAGGAATTCAGAAATGATATACAAATGTTCAAGAATGCAGTATCTGAAATGAAACAATGCTGGGATTTAAAAGCAGATTAGATCAAGTAGAGAAGACAGTAAATGAAATAGAAATTAGAGAACAGGAATACAATGAAGCTGAGACACAAAGAAAAAAAAGGATTTCTAGGAATGAAGGAATATTGACAGAATTGTGTGACCAATCCAAATGAAACCATATCTGCATTATAGGGATACCAGAAGAAGAAGAGAAAAAAAGAAATAGAAAGTGTCTTTGAGGAGGTAATTGCTGAGAACATCCCCAATCTGGGGAAGGAGATAGTCTCTCAGGGCATGGAGGAGCACAAATCTCTCAACACAAGGGACCCAAGGAAGACAAAACCAAGACATATAATAACTAGAATGACAAAGATCAAGGATAGAGATAGAGTATTAAAAACATCCAGAAGAGAAAATAGATCACATACAAAGGAGAACCCATTAGGCTATCAACAGACTTCTCAACAGAAACATTACAGGCCAGAAGGGAATGGCATGATATATTTAATGCAATGAAACAGAAGGGCCTCGAACCAAGAATACTCTACCTGGTAAGATTATCATTTAAATTTGAAGGAAGGATTAAACAATTTCCAGATAAGCAAAAGCTGAGAGAATTTACCTCCCACAAACCATCTCTACAGTGTATTTTGGAGGGACCGCTGTAGTTGGAAGTGTTCCTAAGGCTAAATAGCTGTCACCAAAGGAAATAAAACCACAGTAAAGAAAGTAAACCAATTAATTAATATGCAGATGCAAAATAAAATCAAACAACCCCAAATTCAGTCAGGGGATAGACAAAGAGTACAGAATATGATACCTAATATATAAAGAACGGAGGAGGAAGGAAAAGGAGGAAAAAAAAAAGAACCTTTAGATTGTGTTTGTAATAGCATATTGAGTTAAGTTAGACTCTTAGATAGTAAGGAAGTTATCCTTGAAACTTTGGTAGCCACGAATCTAAAGCGTGCAATGGCAGTAAGTACATACCTATCGATAATCAGTCCAAATGTAAATGGACTGAATGCACCAATTAAAAGACATAGAGTCACTAAATGGATAAAAAAACAAGACCCGTCAATATATTGCCTACATAAGACTCACTTAAAACCCAAAGATATACACAGACTAAAAGAGAAGGGATGGAAAAAGATATTTCATGCAACTAACAGGTAGAAAAAAGCAGCACTTGCAGTACATATAGCAGACAAAATAGACTTCGAAACAAAGAAAATAACAAGAGACAAAGAAGGACATTACATAATGATAAAGGGGTCAGTCCAATAAGAGGATATAACCATTATAAATATCTATGCACCCAACAAAGGAGCACCTACATATGTGAAACAAATACTAACAGAGTTAAAGGGGGAAATAAATGTAATTAATTCGTTTTAGGAGACTTTAACACACCACTCACTCCAATGGACAGATCAACCAGACAGAAAGTAAGGAGAGAGAGGCACTGAACAATACGTTAGAACAGATGGACCTAACAGACATCTACAGAACTCTCCACCCAAAAGCAGCAGGATACACATTCTTCTCAAGTGTACATGGAACATTTTCTAGAGTAGATCAGATACTAGGCCACAAAAAGAGCCTCAGTAAATTAAAAAAAGACTGAAATTGTACCAACCAGCTTCTCAGACATTGAAGGTATGAAACTAGAGATAAATTATGAAAATAAAACAAAGAAGCGCACAAACACATGGAGGCTTAACAACATCCTCCTAAATAATAAATGAATCAGTGACCAAATAAAAACAGAGATCAAGCAATATATGGCAACAAATATCAACAATAACTCAACACCGCAAAATCTGTGGAATGCAGCAAAGGCCGTGCTAAGAGGGAAGTATGTTGAAATACAGGCCTACCTCACGAAAGAAGAACAATGTCATATGTACAGTCTAAACTCACAATTAATAAAACTAGAAAAAGAAGAACAAAAGAGGCCCAAAGTCAGTAGAAGGAGGGACATAATAAAGATAAGAGCAGAAATAAATAAAATTGAGAAGAATAAAACAATAGAAAGGATCAATGAAAGCAGGAGCTGATTCTTCAAGAAAATTAACAAAATAGATAAACCCCTTAGCCAGACCTATCAAGAAAAAAAGAGTCTATACCCATAAACAGAATCAGAAATGAGAAAGGAAAAATCACTACAGACACTACAGAAATACAAATAATTATTAAAGAATACTATGAAAAATTATATGTTGACAAACTGGATAACCTAGAAGAAATGGAAAATTTTCTAGAAAAATACAAACTTCCAAGGCTCACCCAGGAAGAAACAGAAAATCTGAACAGAACAATTACCAGCAATGAAATTGAATTGGTAATAAAAAAACTACCTAAGAACAAAATTCCTGGACCAGATGGCTTCACCACTGAATTTTATCAAACATTTAGTGAAGACCTCATACCCATCCTCCTTAAAAAGTTTTCCAAAAAGTAGAAGAGGAGGGAATACTTCCAAACTCATTCTATGAGGCCAGCATCACTCTAATACCAAAACTAGACAAAGACAACACAAAAAAAGAAAATTACAGACCAATATCTCTGATGAACATAGATGCAAAAATACTCAACAAAATATTAGCAAATGGAATTAAAAAATACATCAAAAAGATCATCCATCATGATCAAGTAGGATTTATTCCAGTGATGCAAGGATGGTACAATATTCAAAAATCCATCAACATCATCCACCACATCAACAAAAAGAAGGACAAAAACCATATGATCATTTCCACAGATTCTGGAAAAGCATTCGACAAAATTCAACATCCATTCTTGATTTCTCTACCTGATAAAAACTCTCAACAAAATGGGTATAGAGGGCAAGTACCACAACACAATAAAGGCCATATATGACAAACTCACAGCCAACATCATACTAACAGTGAGAAGCTGAAAGCTTTTCCTTTGAGATTGGGAACAAGGCAAGGATTCCCACTGTCCCCACTTTTATTCAACAGAGGTTCTAGCCATGGAAATCAGAAAACACAAAGAAATAAAAGGCCTCCAGATTGGTAAGGAAGAAACCTGTCACTGTTTGCAGATGACATGATATTGTACATATAAAACCCTAAAGAATCCTCCCCAAAACTACTAGAACAAACAACTGAATTCCGCAAAGTTGCAGGATACAAAATTAATACACAGAAATCTGTTGCATTCTTATATACTAATGATGAACTAGCAGAAAGAGAAATCAAAAAAAGAATTCCATTGACAATTGCATCAAAAAGAATAAAATACCTAGGAATAAACCCCACTAAGGAAGTGAAAGACCTATACCCTGAAAACTACAAGACACTCATGAGAGAAATTAAGAAGATACCAATAAATGGAAATACATCCCGTGCTCATGGATAGGAAGAATTAATATTGTCAAAATGGCCATCCTGCCTAAAGCAATCTACAGATTCAATACAATCCCTATTAAAATACCAATGACATTCTTCCACGAACTAGAGAAAATAGTTCTAAAATTCATATGGAACCACAAAAGACCCCAAATAGACAAAGTAATCCTGAGAAGGAAGAATAACACTGGAGGGATTATGCTCCTCGACTTCAAGTTCTACTACAATGCTGAGTAATCAAGACATTTTGGTACTGGCACAAGAACAGACTCATAGATAAATGGAATAGAATAGTGATCCCAGATATAATCGCAAGCATATATGGTCAATTAATATACGATAAAGGAGCCATGGATATACAATGGGGAAATGACAGCCTCTTCAACAGCTGATGTTGGCAAAACTGGACAGCTACGTGTAAGAGAATGAAACTGGATTATTGTTTAACTCCATACACAAAAGTAAACTCAAAATGGATCAAACACCTGAATGTAAGTCATGAAACCATAAAACTCTTAGAAGAAAACATAGGTAAAAATCTCCTGAATATAAACATGAGCAACTTTTTCCTGAGCATATCTCCTTGAGCAAGGGAAACAAAAGCAAAAATGAACAAATGGAACTACATCAAGCTAAAAAGCTTCTGTACAGCAAAGAACACCATCAGCAGAACAAAAAGGCATTCTACAGTGTGGGAGAATATATTTGTAAACGACATATCCGATAAGGGGTTAACATCCAAAATATATAAAGAACTCACACTCTTCAACACCCAAAAAGCAGGTAACTGTTAAAAAATGGGTAGAGGATATGAACAGACAATTCTCCAAAGAGGAAATTCAGATGTCCAACAGGCACATGAAAAGATGCTCTGCATTGCTAATTATCAGGGAAATGCAAATTAAAACCGCAATGAGATATCACCTCACACCAGTGAGGATGGCCAACATCAAAAAGACAAGGAACAACAAATGCTGGCAAGGATGCGGAGAAAGGGGAACCCTCCTACACTGCTGGTAGGGATGTAAATTAGTTCAACCATTGTGGAAAGCAGTATGGAGGTTCCTCAAAAAACTAAAAATAGAAACACCATTTGACCCAGAATTCCACTTCTAGGAATTTACCCTATGAATGCAGTTTCCCAGTCTCAAAAAGACATATGCACCCCTATGTTAATAGAAGCACTATTTACAATAGCCAAGATATGGAAGCAACCTAAGTGTCCATCAGTAGATGAATGGATAAAGAAGATGTGGTACATATACACAATGGAATATTATTCAGCCATAAGAAGAAAACAAATCCTACCATTTGCAACAACATGGATGGAGCTAGAGGGTATTATGCTCAGTGAAATAAGCCATGTGGAGAAAGACAAGTACCAAATGATTTCCATAATTTGTGGAGTGTAACAACGAAGCAAAACTGAAGGAACAAAACAGCAGCAGACTCACAGACTCTGAAAAGGGACCAGCGGTTACCAAAGGGGAGAGGTAGGGGAGGGCAGGTGGGGAGGGAGGGAGAAAGGGATTGAGGGGTATTATTATTGGTACAAATGGTGTGTTTGGGGGTCACAGGGAAGACAGTGTAACACAGAAAAGACAAGTAGTGAATCTGTGGCATCTTACTACACTGACGGACAGTGACTGCAATGGGGTATGGTGGGCACTTGGTAATATGGGTGAATGTAGAAACCACAATGTTTTTCATGTGAAACCTTCATAAGAGTGTACATCAATGATACCTTAATAAAAAAAAAGAATCACAATATTGAGGAACCTTAGCTGAGGGCAGACTGGCTGATGTATGAAGGTATTATTCTTGACCCAGAACCATATAAATAACTACAGCTATAAGTTGACAGTTTGGGTGAAAAAAAGTACATGGAAACAGAGATGACTTCTATGTCTGTCTAAGCCCTAGCAAGCTTCATGGTCACAAGAGATCTGCCCATTTTCGTGAAAGGGCCTAGGTCCCTGGTCATGGTCTGGGGCTTAGCATGTGATCTTGTGACACCATTCAAAGCTTTTCAGAGTGAAGTAAACTAGTCTTTCTGCAAAGGCTCCAAACCTGGAGCCAGGGGTACGTTTTCTGTGAATTTAGTGAAATAAGTTCAGAGCTCTCATGTGCATAGGCCCCTCCCAAGGCCTTCAGACAGGCCCTGGCAGTGTGTTTAGATATTCAGATGGTTTTATAAAATTTGCAAAATAAGGTATTTTAATCACTATCAATTAAGACTTCTGTTTCTTTCCATTCCATCTTCTCTGTTACACTTTCCCTGTGTTGGGTAGTGTTACAATGGCTGAGGACATTTTGAGGATCTAACTGGAGAGAACTTGAGTCGGGGTTAGTTTGGGTTTATTGAAAGGAATTTATATGTCTCACAGTCAATTCCAGAACAATTGAGCTATTGCTAACCACTCTGGTGTAGGCGCAGATTCTAGAAATATTCCTACCACCCACTGTTTCAGCTCACCCAGTGCCATGACACAGAGGTACAGGGCCAGAGGTTGGTTCACAACCTAAACTTAGCCTAGAGCTGCGGAAGTGTTCAGGGAGTAATGGAGACACAGGTCTGAAAATGTACAGACCCAGAAGCTGAGTTGTGGAAAATCCTTCTACTCATTAAACATGTAAAATTATAAGCAGATAATTTGAAACAGAAGTTCTATGCTTCCAAGAATATCCTAGCTAATGCAATATATACACTTAAAATGCCCCACATTTTGTTTCTTTTATAAGGGAATCACATAAAGTAAACATCAAAATAACTGTTTAAATTCTTGCTAATTTGACTGAAAACACTGACATCAACAAAAATAACAAACTCATAATACACCATTTCATTGAAGAAATTGTGACAAGCTGGTTAATGAATGTTGTCTAATCAAAGGTTTTAGGAATGGTTACTGTACAAGAACCCTCAGTATGACCTGAAATCTTAAGAGCTTTTAAATAAATGTGTTGGTGATTTTTCCAAATTTGACAAAAGTAAACATTTCCATGGTATTACCCATAAGGAGTTGTGATGCTGAAGGTTCTTGGAACTATTAATAACTAAAGGAAATCAACCAATGACGTGACAGGAAAGACTGAATGATCTTCTTCTTCTCTTTATTGAAAAGATTACAAAGTCATCGTCATATGATGAAGTTATGAAAGATGATACTATTTGCCGTAGTATTTTGCTGACAAAGGCTCACTGGTTCACAGTGCCTTTTGGAAGTTAAAGAAGTAAACTCTTTCCTTAAAGATCCTTTTTAAAGATGCAAATTGTGATCTAAAAAACCTGCCGATATTGATGCTAAGGAAATATTGGCTGAATGAAGCAATGAATAAATTAAAGCAGGGCATTCATGAGCATTACTCTGTTCTAAATTCATATATGTATATATTTAGAAAAACTACATACTCATCAGGAAAATATTGTTATTTACTTATATTAACAATAGCCAACATTTACTGGCAACAACTGTATAAGGTATTGGCCTAGCACCTCACATATATTGTTTTTCAAAGTGTACACACACATTACCCCCCATGAGGTAATTCACTTAGCTCGCTCAGGGAGGAGGAAGGTCGACAATTACAGAGAGAACTGTTTTGTCAAAGGTAATTTAGGCAACTGTTGGACATTTTCTTAAGGTCAGAAAAATACGTTATCACAATATAGTGAATTGCTTTTGTTTGTAAAAGTTCCACATCTGAGGGAGTCCTCGTGTTTGAGGAGAGCCCCTTTGGCATCATAAAGACCTGAGACTAAACCCGTGTTCTGTTATTCACCAGATGAGGCATCTGAAAAAGCAGCCTACCTCTCATCGTGCCTGATTAGGCGGTGATAATGTCAGTGAGAGCCTGTCGGTGACAGGCAACGTTTAATTTCTTTATTTTGGGTGCCATTTTACCAAATTTAGGAGAAGGGCAGGAAGGATTGTCATACCCCAGGATCTCTTCCCCCCTCCAGGTGCGTAGCTGGTCAGAAACATCCTGCCATGCTTTTGTCATGGGTGAGAGATTTCCTGAGAAGAAAGGTGGGCTCCGGAGCCTGGAGCTGCCCCTCACCCACCTGGAGGGCAGTCTGCTAGTTGTGCCAGGAAATCTGAGGCTGCTGCAGCCTGTGTGGCACCACCACAGCCACAGTGCTTCCCTCTCGTAACCTACGTCCACACGCTCGGCCACACACGCCCACCAGCCCCTCCTCAAATGTGCTTCGCTTTCCCACATCTCCCCACGCCTCACACTCTGCTCCTCTTACTGGGACATTTTGCCTTCCTTGTCCATCCGTGAACTCCTACCCACCCTTCAAGGTCCAGCTCACAAGGTCCTTGTCCTTGATGTATCATGCTCCTTCTGGTGTCACTTCCTCTTCTTGCAAGGACACCAAGTCCTATTGGATGACCACCCATCCTTATGACTTCATTTAACTTTAATTGCTTCCTTAGAGACCCTACCTCCAAATACAAAGTCACATTGGGGGTTTGGGGCTTCAATATATGGAGTTGGGGATGACCCAGTCCAGTCTCCAGCAGGAGGGGACCACTTAAATTGGGAGAGGGATACAAGCCCCCCAGCTTGTGCACTGTGGCAGCTCTGCAAGGGATGCTGGTCCTGGGACTTTGGGGATACTGCCACGTCGTTGCACTGACAAGGCCTGTTGCCTGATTGAGGATTGACACAAATGAGCAGCTCTGGGGACAAAAGGCCGTGTCTACAGCAGCGTAGCATCTTCTTGGTCTCAGGCTCTGGCTCCCATGCAGGCTAAAGGAAGGAGCTCAGAGCAATGCTGCGAAGCCAGAGAACCCACAGGGGCACTGAGGAAGGAGTTTGCTTCCCTAAGACCAAGGTGACTGAGAGACATGGATGTCACATTTGTATCTCTGGTGCCTGGGAGAGATCCAGGCACAGAGTAAGTGTTCAGCCATTAGGCCGTGACTTCAGACAGCTGTATGCCCATCACTGGAGCCTCTCACACAGAGGCTGCATCTGGCCGAGGGGCCGTGCAGGGTGCCTGTGATTTAGATCAGACCTTCAAAAACCCTGTCCTGGACTAATACTACACTCTGGTCATATGATGAAGTTGACCAGATAAAAAGTCCCATCTCCTTCCACACCTAAGTACATTTTCTTCATTTACACTGTAGTCCTGTAAACCATACTCATATTATGCATGTTTCCTTCATTTTTTAGGACACTTTGAGAGGAGGATAACCTACAAGTTTCTTTCATTAGAAACACTGTACATCAAAAAAGTTTCATTGCTCTCTGCCCTTTTTAGGCACATACACAGGCAGCATTAGTAATATCTCATCAGAGCCTCTCTCTTCCTCCACCTGAGGCCATAGGCTGAGTTTGTCCTATGAAACTGGCTCTGCTGCTGCTCAGAAGTCGCCCTGCCTGGCCTGGTGCAGGCATGGTTACAGACCACTGGCTCTAGCTCCAAAGGCATGCTGCTGGTTTACATCGCATACCCAAGAGTTAAACTAGACCAAGTGGAATCAAACATAAGGAGACAGCCCATTAGAAACACTTTCTGTGCTTACATCTTACTGACTTCTATCATAAATTAGAGATTTTGAAGAGAGTGAGTCATAGAAAAAGGAAAAATAATAACCTGGTTCAGCAATCAGCATGTTATATCTCCCCAATGACTCATAACACCAGACTCAAGTCAGGACAAACAGAGTTCCTGTCAGAAAGGAGTGTGCAGTTAAAAATAAAAGCAAAATAGGAAGGGGGAAAAAAACACATATTATAACGGTACCTAGAGCTTTGCCCACCCCAGATTCCCTAACAAGGGGTTTGAAGGGCAAATGGGCTGAAAAGCTTGAGTCGTAAGTCAGAAGGAGGCCGTCCCAAGGAGCAGAGACAAATGGACTTCTGAAAAAAAAAACCCTCCAGGAAAAGAAAGACAGCATAAGCCAGGAAGCATGTATTTTTTTCTTTAAATATGAAGAGATCTGTGGGAAGGGCTCTTCCCAGTGGAATCACAGTCTGATAGGGGCACAGGATCGGAGGGAAGCGAGCTTGCACCTGATTGTGGCTCCACTAGAATTTGCTGTGCGAACTTAGAAGGCTTATTAATCTTCTTTGGTCCCTCATTTCACACCTGTAGCACAAGGACAACTAGCCCCAACAGAGAGCCCCCTTGTGAGGATGTACTGACATTAAGTGTGTAAAGCACTTAACTTGGTGTGCAAATTTATCAGTGGAACGTTACATAATGTTTTGCCTTATAACAATGGATGAAAACAAATCTTGAGAGATTTCTAAATCCTTAGTCAATAAACTCAGAAGAGGGTCTGTCAAGTATATCGCACAATCCCAGTTCCATAAAGACAGTTTAAAGCTGTGCTCACTATTGCTGTGAGACCCTCAAACATTTATCATAACAGAAGAGTTTAAGGGGCCGAGGCTGGTCCAGTCGTTCTGTGGATGACAAGGTGCCTCTTCTTCAGTCTCTCCCCAACCAGCATAACCAGTCTTTAGATGCACAACCAGAGACGTCAAAGTCAGTTTCCCGCTAGACAGCTTTGGCATCCCCCTTGATGATTCCATTTACCATTTCTGGGACATTGACAAGATGATTAACTTTTCTGAGCCCTGGCTTCCTCATCTGTGAAATGGAGTAGATGGCTATTACCTTAATAGACTCTGTGAAATTTTAAATAAGGAATTTGAAGTACCCAGCGTAGGTTAGGGGCACAAAGGTAAGGGTGGACTATTTTCATTTCCCTGTAGTAACTAATCTCTGCATTTTACTAAGTGTAAAGACAGACTAACTGCTAGCAGAAATGAAGCCCTGACCCCATTTACAACAGAATAGATGGAAAGGAGTTAGCTGGATTTATAAATATTTGCCTGAAGGAAGGTAGACTGTCCCTCCCCTCGGGACAGCATCTGTGGGTCTTTACTGGTCTCTGATCTCTTGGCCCAAGAAGGGATGGAGAAGCACACCCCTGAAGAGTGCGAAAGCTGGGGTCTTCTCAGTCAACTGGCCCCATGGGCTGCTGTGAAAGGTTGCAGCTGTCGGGAACAGGCTTCTGTGGTTTGGCACCCTAGTTTTCTGCTTCATAACTGTGTGAAGTCAGTCAAACCATGGGAGCCTCCATTTCCTTATCTATAACTCAGGGAGCTGTCTCACAGGGGTGTTATGAAGATTAAACAGTACAACAGAAGACCCAGAGCCACTAGTCACCCCATCATAATTGCTGTATGGCTGTTCTGGCCATCTGCCATCTTGCATGGTGATTCTTTGCTGTGGGACTCAAGAGTCTGCTCTTAGTACTTTCTTTGAGAGCCAGCACCCCTCATGATCTCCTTTGAGGATCTATCTCTATAAATAGCTGCAGTGTGGAACTGGTCTACAACGAATACTCTTCCCATGGTTCATGAACTCAAATCCAGTGATTATCAGTGATGACGACCCACAAAGTTTTAGAAACCTGCAATATTTAAGCTGTAATCCTTTCCCTCACTAAGTGTAGGTTAATTTGTGTGTAGCAATGGATACAGGACGCTTAGGTAGATGGTAAAAATTTATGGAGGGAAAGTTAAGCTAGAAAGCATGATAGAGTAAATGTTTAACAAATAAGGAGGAAGATGGCTACCAAGAAGAGAGTCTGTAAAACAGAACAGAACAGACTGTAAGTTGTAAGAAACGGTAAACCAAATGAAAGGGAGATCTTTGAATATTTTGTATGCAAATACAGAAATCAGAGGTAGGTAAGATGATCTTGGAAGCAGAATGAAAGAGGATGGGAATTCTGGGGAAATAGCGTGACCCAAAGAAGGACCACTAACCTCCCATTCCAAAAACCTAATAAAATAAACTGAAATAAGAAAACAATCTGGTAAATGATCAGTTTTTCAAGAGCATATAAAAATGGATGGAGGATACTTTGAGTTATTTATTTTGAAGAAGATAATCCGGAAATACAATGACAAAGGAAGCTAGAAAATGATGTGTAAATATTTTCCTACTCCACAAGGAGCTATACAGGATGTCAGAAGATGTGTAGAGGCACAATTCTGCAAAATTTTCTTTATGTCTTCCAGTTCAGAAGGGTACCGTGGCTAATTTTGTGAAATGTCCCCTTTGAAATAGAAGCCTCTTCCCAACACCATACGTGGAAATATTTCCAAAGAAGGGAAAACCTGTCAGCACTCCTCAGTTCACGCCTAAACTGCAGAAGAGGTAAGGGCAGACACAGATTGATCACAAAGAATCATTTCTTCTAATAACAATCAAATAGGGCAAAACCTCAGTGGGATTTGGTTGTCCCTTGAGAAAGGGGAGAGCATAGAAGGACACAGATAAGGAGCTCTGTATGGCCTTTTTTCCTAGAGCACCTTGTTCATACGTTCTGTTTCACTCACTGCCCCCTCCTCTGACTGGGGAAGAGGAGGAGTAACAGCTGCGAGAGCTCAAGGGAATGCTGGCATAAAGTTGTTATATCTGCCCATATTGGGAGAACAATCTAATTTAAGCATAATTTTTCTGCCCAGATAAGAAGGATACTCCCTGGGCTAGTCAGCATAAACCTTGTTGTAATAATACAATTATGTAAAATTATAAGAAAACATTCACCAATCAAAACAGTCATGACTGCATCTGAGGCTCCTTAAGAAAAACAGAAACATATGCAAACAAACCCCAGACCAGCAGCCCATGAAGCCAGCCTCTAGGGGAAGACAGCTTCCGCTAAGATAGGCAGGAAGTCAAGGAGAGTCTGCATGTGCTGTATTTGGACAAAGGCGATGTCCAGATAGCGTTGCCAGTATGGAAGGTGAGCGCAATGAAAAACAAATGTCCTGCTACTGTTCAAGATGATGAAAGATGAGAAAAATAAGGAGAAGGAAGAAAAGTAAAAAAGGAAGCATATGAAAGAAAAAAGAATTTCTTCTGGAAGAAGGTATACAACAGGGAATAGGATAATTATTTTTATTAAACAGTTCCTCAAAAGAATGTATACAAGAAAACAAAGAAAAACACTAAAATTAACGTGATGAACAGATTGATATAAATAAAAATCAAAATCTAAGATATAAGATAGCTGAGTTAATTTGCAAAAGCAGGGAAAGAAATTGAACATCAAACATCACTACAGAATTAATAAACACCTGTTAGAGGATAAGGAAAAGGATGGATTCCAATCGAAAATCAGATCTGTCATGTGGAAGAGACAATTGAGATAACCACAAAGACTGTCATTGGAAAGCACATTGGGATGACAATTACAGTGAGGACAGTCAATATGGACATTACACATCAAAGAAGCAACATGGGGACATTTGTGTCCTTGAAACAAGAAGAGAAAATAATAGGATGAAAAAGAATGCTCAGAGATGGAAAGCACTCCTTCCTAGAATGAAAAAGTTGTTGGATCTTCAACTATGAGAGCCACCCACATAAAAGTTTGTATAAGAGACTGCCTGACGTGAATCAAAGCTCCAGCCATTAGTACCTATGTGACTTTGGGCAGGTCCCTCAGGTTGATGTCTAATCTATAAAAGGGGCGTATTAAAAATGCCAGCTTTGTGGTTTGTTGTGAATGAGAATCAGATGAGTTAATATGTGTAATATACTTAGGTACAGAAGATATTCTTTATCATTATCAGCTATTGTTTGGATCTTGGCAGAGTTCCTGAATACTTGGGGACAAGAAAAAATCCTATAAGTAAAAAAAAAAAATCACATTGCATTCAGATGTCGACACAGCCAGAAGATAGTGCAGGAACATCAACAGAGGCATCAAGGGTGGGAAACTGCAGCATCCAGGAATGTTAAAGGCAACCTGATAGTCATTCAGGTAAAAAGAAAATCAACAGGCATTCTAAGAAATGTTAGGATACGGTGATTGAAACCTTCTTGAAAAAACTTCACTGATGAAAACGAACCTGTTACAGAGTAAAAAAAAAATCAATCTAACAAAATAGAAAGGCCTGGAATGAAAGGACTGTCAGTGAGCACTAAATTATTTCAATATAAAAGTAAGGTGAAGTAATTTAGGCAACTATTGTCACCTAAAATATGCGTTACATTATAAAACAATGAAGTTTTTCTTCAGCAAGAAAAATAACTACTTAATTATGATGGACCATGGAAAAATGTTTTATAATAAATATCGGGAAGTAGGGAAGGAGATAAAAATGTGTAAGTTTCCTATTTCCCAATGTTCATAATGGGAAGTCAAGACATGACAGGTTATTAGAAAAGGTTCATTTTTATATGAAGGTAAACAGTGGAAGAAATAACAAAAGGCAAAATCTTTCCAAGCTATAAAAAGAAGAAATGCCGACAAAAAGCAGAAACAAATGTTTCCCATAAATGTCATTGTTTCTGGATGAATTGAAATGCACATTTTTGCTTGCATTGAAGAAGGTCTGGGTGGGTAAGCTGCGAACAGTAATGCTTCTCGGGCAGTGGGAATGTAAGGAGGTGATGGGATACAGATGGGCTAATGTCCTTCTTTCTTTTTTATTTATTTTGTCTGTTGTTGAGAAAAAACAAAAATACAGACTGGTATGAAAAATAAGGCAAGAAGCCACTAGATGTCTGTTATCCTGAATTATCCTGAAGTTCTTCTTATTGTGTTACATTTATTTCAAGACATTTTTAAAGAAAGAAAGAAAACATTGCAGGTATAATCAGTCTCCTTAGCTCTCTGTTCTCTTTTTCCTTACACTCCTCTCTGAGGCAGTCGCTGTCATGTGCTCCATATACATCATTTGAACCAAAATATAAAATAACATCTATTTCCCTGACCAGTGCATACATGCAAACCACTGTTGCTCCACGGCGACCTAGCATTCAAATATATAGGATGCATTTTGCATATTTTATTATATGGGTGGCCAATAACTTCAGTTGTAATCCAAAAATGCTTGACATACAAAGGATGAGGAAAATGTGATTCTCAAGAGAAAAGACAATGGATATAGAGACAGCCTCAAAGGTGACCTTGCTTGGGGTACTCAAAATTTAAGTGTAGAAATAACATATGATGTGGCAATCCCACTCCTGGCTATGTACCTAAGATAACTGAAGACAGACATTCACACAAAAACGTGTACACAAATGTCCATAGCGGCATCACTCATAATACTTGAAAAGTGAAAACACTCAAATGCCCATCAACTGATAGATGGATAAACAACAGGCAGGATATCTATATAATGGAGTATTATTTAACCATAAAAAGGCAAATACCTGAGGCAGAAAATAAGTCAGTAGTTGTCAGGGTCTGGAGGAGATGGGTGGCATGTGGAGTGACTGCTGTGACTGCTGATGGGCACAGGATTTCTTTTGAGGATGATGGAAATATTTTTAAGTTAAATAGTTATTTGGGAGTACAACTCTGTGAAGCTTTTAAAAAAAACACTGGTATGCATTAAAAGGGTGAATTTTCTATGGAAATTACATCTCAAAAGCTCTTGTTTTAAATTTCCAAGAGATTGTTTTGTATAGCCTGATAAGCTGATCTCAAAATTTCTATGCTAAAAATAAATAGCCAAGAATAACCATCTATATTTCAAATAAGATAAAGCAGGAGGAGTTGCCCTAAAACAAAACAAAAATCAAGACACATTATAATAATTAAAACAGTATGGTACTAGTTCAGTGAAAGAAAAATAGATTCATGTTACAATGTATAGAATCCACAGACAGACTGACACATGCATGGAAATGTCAAATGAGATGTGACATTTAAAAATCAGGGAAGGAAAGAAAATCCAATAATTGTGGCAGCAAAAATCTGTTCTGTATAGAGGGAAAAAAATTATATCTCCACCCAAAACCATACAAAATAAATATACTTCAGATGATTAAAACCAAAGAACTACCAACTTCTAAATCATCTAAAGTGAAAGATTGTAGATTATTATTATCTTGGAAATGGCAATGAAGAATTTTCAAATAAAACACAATGAACACAACTCATAATGAAAAATATTGATAACTACCTAAAAGTGGAAATTTCTGTATGACAAAAGACAATAAAGCTTTTCTTTAAGCCACAGAATAGCAGA
Source organism: Smutsia gigantea (assembly GCA_032199065.1). Lineage (NCBI taxonomy): Eukaryota > Metazoa > Chordata > Mammalia > Pholidota > Manidae > Smutsia > Smutsia gigantea. The sequence continues at coordinate 86,007 of JAVSCE010019977.1, read as the reverse complement.
AGCTATTTGCCACTCATAACCCACATATGACTGATTCCCAGTGGATATTTAAGATAATACCAAAAATCATTACTAAAAAGCTAATAACTCAGTGGAAAAATCATCTTCAGGAAAAGAAGTCTGAATTGCTAATCATAATAGGAAAAGTTTAATTTTCTGTTAGTCAGCAAAATGTAAAGCAAAACATGATAAATATACAGCTATCAAGGTTGTTTGAAATGTGCAGTAACACCAAGTGATAGTGAGGAAATGTAGAAAAGCATCTCTTACACACTACTTGTGCGAGTGTAAATTTTTCAGTCACTCTAGACAACAATTGGTTAAAGTTCAATTGATCTCCCTTGGCCACCCTTTGATCAAGACACTTCTTCTCTACGAGGACCTTAGAGAAAGCCTTGCTCTCGCACACAAGGAGACACGTGTAAACATCATCAACACACTTTGGTTTATAACAGAAAACGTCAGAAACAGTCTAATTGCTCTTTGGCCCCAAAATGATAATAGACAAATAAAATGTACAGCAATTCCATTGTAAGAAACACTATTTCTCAGTTAAAATGAAAGAGTTGCATATTAATATAGACAAATTTCTTAGTATAAAAATTGTTTTATTGATTTATTTTCCTATAATGCTCTTATTTATTTTAGGATCTATAATCTCCATATTCCTTAATCAGTCTGCTAAGGACTATACAACCTCTTTTGCACTGGTTTTGGAAATTTTGGGGGCTTTAGGGGCTGTTTGGGGTGTTGGGTTTTTTAAAATTTTGTCTTCAATCATCTTGCTGGGAATTTATTGTTTTTTTAATCCCTACAAAAAAGTCAAATGTGATTTTGTTTCTCTTTTCTATTTTGTTCTGCTTTCTCTTTCACTGATTTCTGATCGTGTTTTTATTATTTATCCTACTGATGTTGATTTTAGTTGTACTTAGAGTAATATGCAAAACTATATCTATTCCTTTTTCCTTCAAGTTAATACAGAAAATACAACTGGAAAAAATGGGCCAAAGAACTGATATTAGCAAAAATTTGCTCAATATTGCAAGGCATCAAAAAATGCTCACTAAAACCACAATGAGATACTACCTGAAAGACTGAATTAAAAAAAAGAAAGAGAAGGAAATACAACAAGCAAAAAAAAAAAAAAACACCTATCAAGACCAAATGTTGGTGAGGCAGTTGAAAAATTCTCCACAATGCTGGTAGGAGTGTGTGTGCGATCAGTATAGAAAACTCTTTGATGGTATCACCCAAAATTAAATGTACACATACCCTGAAATGAGCAATTTCACTATTAGAAGTATGCTCCCCAAAATGCATACATATATATACCAAAAGATAGACACAAGAACATTGTTAGAAACATTTCTCATAATAGCTCCAAAATGGAAACAACGCAAATATCCTCCCGTAGTATAACAGATTAGCTGTCATAAAATCACAGTCGGAGGCCCTATGCTGCAATACCAGTTTCACCTGTGGCTCTGTGAGATGTGAGGTATGAATGGAACAGAGATGATACTGAGTGAGGGAACACTAACGCAAATAAACATATGGAGCATGACTTCATCTGCATCAGGTTCCAAAAACTAGCAAAACTTAACTATTATAATTGAAGTAAGGAGAGAGGTTATTTTGAGGCAAGAGGCACAATAACTAGAACAGAACAGGAAGGCTACCCCTGGGTCCACCATGTCCTGATTTCTGTGGGTAACACGGCTGTTTCCTTAGTTAAATTCACCAAGCAACATACTAATGATTTTTACACCTTGTTGTATTTGTTACCCTTCAATTAACTTTAAAATGTTTACAAATCACCTCTATGTAGATACTCTTGTGTGATTACTATAGTCATAGTGGAAAGATGGGAACTGAGACCCCCAGGTTTTTATCCCCCAAGTAACTTGTCTGAATCTTGAGGCATCATAGGGTTCTTTGTACTTAAAATTGTGTGTGCCTCTCACTGCCTTGTGTGGCTTTAAACTTGGAAAATTTTGCAGATGACTGGGTCTTGATGTGTGGACTTGAAACCCTGGAACTAATGAAATCATATTTGCACACATGCAGGATCTTCAAATGCCCCAGGCATCCCCTCAAGCTGCAGTCTGGCAGGAAATGATCAGGGTTGGAGGAGTTAAATTGTTAAAGGACTTGAGATGTGGTAGTTCAAAGCCCTTGCGAATAACTCTTTACTGTGTGCAGCATTTCCAAAGCAAAATTACAGCCTGTTAGAAAGTGAATGAGGCACATTACTGGTGATGTCATCGAAGTAATAACTACTAATGAGCATTTTGCTCAAGGGGATTTCCTGATACCACACTGACAGGAACAACTGATTTGCTTTCTGCGAATCTATTTGGATTATTTACAAGGCATCCTGAAAGTTGTAAAAGCATAATGTAAGAAAATGATAGATCAAAGTTTGAATACAATATAGGGATGACAGAAAGGAAAATGGACTCTCCCTTCTGTAATGGGTATTTTGACAAGAGTTTGAAGGACCCTCCTAAGGGGTGACAACAAGCACATATTTATATGATTACATTTCCCATCCAAATTAAAAAAGAAACATAAATATAATTTAAAACATGCTTTTATTCCCCCAAAGGAGTTTGGAAGAAAGTGGTCATTAACTGGGAGACTTAATTCTGATGTGACTTACCCTGTTCTGGCTACAGGGACATATGGGCACCAGTCCCCCAGGAGTTTCCTCATTACTTGGTGATGATCCAAGACTCAGGCTTTGCCTGCCCTCTCCCCTACTGCCCATCTCTCTGCATCCCACTGTCCATTAGCATCTTCCCCAGAGAGTGAGAAGCACAAAGAGAAAGACACTGAGCCTCTCATTAGTCATATGGATATTTATAAGAACTAGTAGGTAAAAAGGAGAGAGAAAAGACTTGCATTAGTGGTTGGAAAGGAAAAGAAGAAAGTCAGTAAGTGAAAAGATGTCCAAAATGTTGATGGAATATCATGCATGCATTTACAGTTAGCTGAGCTGTAAAGTCTTAATTCCATTTGAGCAAACGGCTAGTGAGTCTGCTGCCCACGAATATCCTGGGTAAGTGGTTCCCCATGACACTGTCCAAAACCGTCGAATAGCCACCCAAAGGAGCTGGATAAAATATAATCAACATATTGCTGCCAAACATGCTCAAGGAAGATCTAGAAATGCATAATCTGTAGGCTCAGGTTGGAGCCATAAATAAGAGAGAAAGTGGGTCATGGTGGACCATGAAGGTAAGAACAGGCATGAGAACTGCATAGCTGAAAGGGCCCATGCTTGAAAGGCCCTCACACCTTGTGTCATGCTTTGGTGTTGCTGTCTTGAAATTCTCAATAATTTTATTTCTGAGCCCAGGCACTGTAAGCGATGTCAGCTGCACCGAGCATCTGTGAGCATGCTGGTGAGCAGATATGCACAGCATGTTTGTCCACCTTTCCCTGCTATCCCATTAGCATACAATGTCTGGGATGCCCTCAAAGCACAGAATTCCAGTGGACCCTTGATGCCTGGGAACTCAGCAAGACTCAAAGTGCACACAAGGAAAGTGTGTGATGGGGTAATGTCTAGAACTGTCTGAGCAGGGGTGAAAGCCTACACTTTCAAACTAGAACTTGCATTGAATGCACAAAGAAGGAAAAGAAGTTCGAAGAAACACAAAGAAACCTTACTGTATCTTTTCAGTCACATGACTTCCCTTATGAGCTAATCACATACAATGAAAATGATGAATGGAAGAAAAGGGAAAGAGATTCGACAGCCACAGTTCCCTTCCCTTTCCCTGCAGGGAAATAAGCTGGGTTCTAGAAACAGAGCTGACTTCAAACCCTACCCCTGCTTTTTATCTCCAGTCTCTGTGACCACTGTCTTCCCTTGTACCACGGGGAACCATAATATGGACTTCACTTGGCGGTTGTGATCTTAAACCAGATCAAGTCTATGAACTACCGGATTCTGCGAGGGTCAGCAGACATACGATGGTGCTGCTCCCAGAGCATCTTTCAGAAATGGGGTTTCAGTGTCCCTCTCAGTTTCTCACCGCCTCCACTGCCATATCATATCTTAGCCCTCCTCATCTCTCACCTGGGATATTGCTGCAGCCTCCCACCTGCTCTTCCTGTTATGATTCTTGCCTTAACCAATTCATTCTTCTCATTTTTACAAGAGGACCACTCTAAACCACAAATGGATTAGCTCACTCACCAGCTCAAAAATCCTCAGAAGCCCCTGCCCTCTGCCATTCTACATAGAATATTGTCAATACTTTTTATAAGATAATTCAGGGCAATACACCACTTCACATTTCCAGACTCACCTAATACATACTCATACTTATTTCCTCTTGCTTTATATACAGGAAACATTTAAAGACCTTCAAAGTCTGCTTGGAACTGTCTCTTCTACCCTAACTTAACCTGCCCATTAATAATCCACTCGTGTTCAACAAGCCTCCGCTACACAGGTGCTAGGTGGTGGGTGTCTCAGCTCAGAGGTTCTCTCCTGTGTGAAGCTCTCCTTGGGCATGCTTTTTTCTGAGCTTGCACTGTCATTGGGACCTTATTTAATTATTTCATGGGTTGAACAATATTAATGTCAAGTACTTTTGTCTGTCACCCCTACTGGATTGGGTGCATATATCTTGGAATCCCTGCCACCTGCCATTGCATCTAGCATACTACAGACAGTTTTTCTTGACTAGGTCATTTTGAAGCTATTCTTCTGTGTTTTAAAGAATTAATTGCTTAGCTTCCATATTCCCTACTTATGCCTTGAGGTAGTTATTTTTATGGTGCCTTGGTAATTATCTTGGGATTTATTGGGATTTTCAGGGACATTGACTAGAAAAAGGTTGTAATTCTGTGTTTCAATGCAGGGATAAAACTGGTCCTGAAGAATATACAGGACTCCTAATTTCCTGCTCACACCTTCCTTAGGCAGAGTGAAAGCATGGTAGCCATAGAGATGTGGCCCTCAGATCCCCATGAAGGGAGGTCTTGGCCCTCCACCTATTCGTAGAGCTGTTAGGAAATAGGCTTCAGCTGGGACCTCTCTCAGGGACTGCTTCAGCAGCAGATCGCCACCTTGTCCAAGGCCAGGCCCTTCTAAACGTCACTTATATCCAGTGACTGATCAAAGCAGGAGCCTAAAGGCCCAGCCACTTCAGCCCAATGCAGGGCAACTCTGATGGACCATTTCAGTTCTGGAGCTCCCCATGGGATTGGCTGAGGCTGTGCCGATGTGGCTGCCCGACTTTTCCCTTATAAATCCTGCTTTTTATGATTCCCCTCCATGGAGAGTGATTGCAAGGATACTCTAATATCCACTGAACTAACTGCACATTAGAACCCACCACACTGCACATTAGAGTCTGCATCCTGGTGAACCCAAATGGTTGATTGATACAAGAGGAGCTAAGAGGGATTTTAGAGCTGGACTGCTCACCACCCAGCTGGATATTAGGATGCAGTCACTTGGGGTTGGCGGGTGGTACACATCTAGTCCTGGCATAAGATGATATCTGTTTATTAAAATTTCACTGGAGGTACATTGGAATACTATCCCAGTGGGAGGAAATTCACAAGCTGTTTCAATACCTAAGGCATTTGAAAAGTATGGAGAAAATAGAGGCAATGTGATTATGAGTATTGTTATTCTGTTCAGGATTGAGAAAACCATAAAAATTAAGTTGAGAGTGATTGAGAAGCCAAGTGTGAAAGCCAGAGGGTAGGGAGTAATGTACAGAAGGGCTCCCATCTCCTGCAGCAGAAGGTCAGAAAGAGCTGGAAAACAGCCCCACAATGCCATCATTATGGTGGCTTAGCTCCCAAGAAGAGGAAACTGGTGACCAAGGCCTGCTTATGCCCAGGCGAAGGGCCTGACTGGATTGGGAAGAGTGGGACCCAGACACATGGACTGGAGATGTGGGTTGATACCCTTGAAAATTCTGAATTCCCAGATCACCCCAAATCTCTAAGCCTACAGAAGTGGCCTCCTCTTAACTAACCCAGGGGTCTCTCCCCTGCAAAACAGCAGGTGTCCCCTCAGGATCTGTCCCCACTTTCCTTCCTGGCCAGTGGACCAAAAACCAAGGTAAATTACAGCATAACCCAAGCAGGAACTTGCTGGATGAGGTAAGGGAGGGAAGAGACTCCACTGCAAAGAGCTGTAAGACCTGCTAACATGGACGAGCAGGGCCAGGGCATCCGGTCATGGCACTAGGCTGTACAGCCCTTGATCACGGAGGCTAGAGCATAGGAGTGGATGAGGGGGGCTTCCGTGATTTGGGGCCACTCTCCCAAGTTACAGGATGTTAACAGCAGGCAAAAACCCAGGAGAGGGTGCAAACTGGTTTTTAAAATCTTTCAGACAATTTGGTATTGGCACAAAAAAAGACCCACAGACCAGTGAAACAGAATAGAAAATTCAAACGTTAACCCAAACATATACAGTCAATTAATATTTGATAAAAGTGCCTTGGATATACAATGGGGAGATGACAGCCTCTTCAGCAGCTGGCGTTGGAAAAACTGGACAGCTACATGTAAGAGAATGAAGCTGGACTACTGTCTAGCCCCATACACAAAGGTAAACTCAAGGTGGATCAAAGACCTGAATGTAAGTCATGAAACCATAAAACTCTTAGAAAAAAACATAGGCAAAAATCTCTTGGACATAAACATGAGCAACTTCTTCATGAACATATCTCCCCAGGCAAGGGAAACAAAAGCAAAAATGAACAAGTGGGACTATATCAAGCTGAAAAGCTTCTGTACAGCAAAGGACACCATCAGTAGAACAAAAAGACATCCTACAGTATGGGAGAATATATTCATAAAAAACGTATCTGATAAAGGGTTGACATCCAAAATATATAAAGAACTCATGCACCTTAACAAACAGAAAGCAAATAATCCAATTAAGAAATGGGCAGAGGACATGAATAGACACTTCTCCAAAGAAGAAATTCAGATGGCCAACAGGCACATGAAAAGATGCTCCACATCGCTAATCATCAGAGAAATGCAGATTAAAAACCACAATGAGATATCACCTCACACCAGTGAGGATGGCCAACATCCAAAACACAAACAACAACAAATGTTGGCGAGGATGTGGAGAAAAGGGAACCCTCCTACACTGCTGGTGGGAGTGTAAATTAGTTCAACCATTGTGGAAAGCAGTATGGAGGTTCCTCAAAAAACTCAAAATAGAAATACCATTTGACCCAGGAATTCCACTCCTAGGAATTTACCCTAAGAATGCAGCAGCCCAGTTTGAAAAAGACAGATGCACCCCTATGTTTATTGCAGCACTATTTACAATAGGCAAGAAATGGAAGCAACCTAAGTGTCCATCAGTAGATGAATGGATAAAGAGGTGGTACATATACACAATGGAATATTATTCAGCCATAAGAAGAAAACAAATCCTACCATTTGCAACAACATGGATGGAGCTAGAGGGTATTATGCTCAGTGAAATAAGCCAAGCCGAAAAAGACAAGTATCAAATGATTTCACTCATATGTGGAGTATAAGAACAAAGAAAAAATACTGAAGGAACAAAACAGCAGCAGACTCACAGAACCCAAGAACGGACTAATAGTTACCAAAGGGAAAGGGACTGGGGAAAATGGGCGGGAAGGGAGGGATAAGAGGGAAAAAGGGGCATTACGATTAGCAGATGTAATGTTGGGGGGCACGGGGAGGGCAGTATAACTCAGAGAAGACAAGTAGTGATTCTATAGCATCTCACTACGCTGATGGACAGTGACTGTAATGGGGTTGGTGGGGGGGACCTGATGAAGGGGTAGTTTAATAACCATAATATTGCACATGTAATTGTAGATTAATGATAATAAAATAAATTATAAAAAAAAATCTTTCAAACCGATTCCTAGAAGCATGGAAAAAGTGATAAACCCAGAATAAATGCAGTCTACATGCCATCATTTCTGTTTCTGATGGCATTAAAAGGCTCAGGAAGGGGGCAGACTGAAGGAGATACACAATGTATGAAGAACCCACACCATGATTCTGTTCCCTGAGAAATCCCAGAGGAAGCAAGGAATGAGCTGGTAATAGGGGCACAGCATCACCGAGCACTCCTTTGGCTGCTCCCCTGGAGAGGCACGGTTGACAGTGGGATTGAACGTTGCAGAAATAAACTCACTGAGGGCAAGGAGAGCGATAGGATCCCTACTGAGGCCAGGTGGTGGCCTTGAATTGTCAAAATGCAGGTAGACACGATGACTGTAATAACCGGCAAGATTGTAGAGGCAGGCAGGAAGACTTTACCCTTAGGGAGCTGTAGAGATAATAAAATTCAGTGTCTTTAAAGTCAAAGTAGATGGAAAGCCAATAAGGATAATACTCAACTTGTCTCATCAGAAGAAATCAGGGTGAATAATCTGGAGCCTGAAAGCCGTAGAGAACCCACTAAGCAAAAGAGAAGACAGAAGGACCCTGCAGCAGCATGGCAACTTGCGTAGAGTCGTGACAGTGACTTGTCCAATAACAGACACTTGCACTGGCAGTTTTAGACTGGAGGAATAGGAAAACCTAAATTTGTGTTGATACCAAAGACCCCAAAAGTCATCGTCGCCCCTGTGCTGGAGTAGGGCCAAGTAAACAGGCTGAGCTCTGGCCAATCTCCAACCAACTGTGCGTCTACAAAGTCTGCTCCTCTGGCCAATGTCCAACCAACTGTGTGTCTACAAAGTCTGCTCCTTTTTCCAGACCCTTCTGAAGTGGCTCCTCCCACCAAGCCAAGATAGCAAGTCAAAAACAGTATCCAATTCCAGGAGTTTGGCCAAGATTAGTTTTACTCACAGGTATCTAAATGATGAATGGGGAGTGTTTCCTGCCAAACCCCCATTTAATACATCAGTCTCCTGCAGAAACCAAATGAATCTTGGAGGAAGATAACGTACTACCACAAACGCCACCAGGTAGTGACCCCAATAGCAACTGCAGCCTCTGTTCCAGATCGGGTATTTCTGTTATGACGATTAACACACTTCCAGTAATGGCCTGTGGCCATTGATGACGGCCATTCTTTTCTATTGCCATCAGAATAGAGGATCAAAAGCAGTTTGCATTACATTGAATGGACAAAACCATAGGTTCATACTTGTACCCCAGGGTAATCCTTCCCTTCCCAACCTTGTCACTAATATAGTCTGAAAAGATCCTGGACTATCTGACATCCCACAGAACACTGTATTGACCCACAGCATTGATAAATCACACTTATCAGATCAGAAGAGAAAAAAAGTTAAAAAGCTACCTTGTTGATGCCTTAGTAAGATATACAACATGTACAACTGAGGGTGGGAGAAAACCCTACTAAGATTCCTGGGTTACCGCATCAGTTTGTCCAGTGTTCAGGGACAGACCAGGATTCCATCTGCATTAATTTCCTGTGACTGCTATAACAAATTACCATAAAATGGGTAGCTTAAAACAACAAATTAATTTTCTCACAGTTCTGGAGGCCAGAAGTCCAAAATTACAGTGTTGACAGGGCTATACTTCCCCCAAAGGCTTTACGGGACATTCCATTCCTCACCTTTCTAGGCATTCCTGGGATCACAACTGCATCGCTCCCATCTCTGCCTCCATGGTCACATTGCCTCCTGCTCTTGTGTCTGCAGAATGTCTCTGGTGTCTCTTTTAAGAATGCTTGGTATTAGCATGAGCAGGACCAGGGGGACAGCAAGCTCCAGTAGCAGGTAACCCTGACACCCGTGCCATCCACACTGAGGTTCTAGCGTATCTCCATCAGCACACACCAATGCCCGTAGGGGAGACCCCTTACCCGAGCTGATGAAGGAAGACAAAGTCAGATCATGCTTCACCAATGCCCTAAATAAGGGACCAAGTAAGAAATAAGGGGCTCATCTGGAGGATGTCTTCAAACAGTGAGGGGAAATCTCCCCAGTGGGCATTACTTTGAGAGAAGCGTCTAGTCCTCCACTTATTGTGGAAATAAAATTGTCTGAAGATTAGAATATACAGATTCATATACAAGAATGGCTGGGCCATTCTGCAGAATGCACTTTGGAAGAAGATGGACAAGAAGGTAGAAGTATATGGATGGACTTTTGGAAGTGGTAATGATGTGTGAAGATCCTGCCATCACATATGAATCCCCATTAGAGATCCTCCATGGTAGAAAAGGCACTAAAGAACCAAGTATACAAAACAAGTTGGCCCATCCATGCCAGCCATTGTTATAGACCAGCCCAGGGTTGGCACAAGGGCACATGACCAAAGTGGCCGTGGTGGCAGGGACGGAGAGCCGGATCTCCCATTACCAAGGCTAACCGAGCTAGCATTGCCACTGAATGTTCATGTCAAAAACAGAGGCCAACACTGATCTCTACGATAAAGCCACTCTTTCGGCAGACCGCTGGTTAACCGGTGGCAGTTGACCGAGCGGACCCATTGCACACAGCAAGGGCCAGCACTTCATTCTGAGAGAAATTGGATTTAGATACAGATTATACTTCCTGTCTGAGGGGCTTATGAAGTGTTGGATCCACTGGGATGGACAGAGTCCCACGTATAGTTGCAAAGAATAGGTAGGCCTGCTAATGAGCAACTCTGGTGAGGGCATGGGCCAATCATGACAGAACTGATCATGACAGATGCTACGAAGAAAGTATTAGGCAACCTGAGGTCACAATGGGACAGCAAAGCACAGTTTCATGAAGCAGCAGCTGAGAGACTGGTGGAGGATGGTGATCCATTCTCCAGGAAGCAGTGTGCTCCCCAGCAGAAGGAAAACATGGGTCCAGGACAACGGGGCAGAAGCCAAAGGGGTTCCTCCTTTTCCAAGCTGTGGTCTATACCATCTTTACCATCAATTATACATAATGATAAATAGTCATTTTGAGATGTTTACAGACAAAAATCACCTCCCTTGTACTCTTTCCTAGGTAGCTATTCAAGAAAGCATCTTGCCAAAAAAGGGGAAGACACCAACAAATATATAATGCATTAAATGAAGAATACAAGAGAGCCAAGGGGGATCTCCAGGGTGCAAGGGGAGAGGTCACCCCAGGTGACAGCTCTGCCATGGGTTCAGCCAGTTGCCAGCCAGGACAGAAGCCTCTGAGAGAAACGTCTTCAAGTAGAGGAAATTTTTATATTACTGGATGTGGCCAACTGCATTAGGAGGAGGTTTTATTTCTGGGGAAGATTTGGGGGTTGAATGAGCAAGAATTAGTAGAAAAGACATGAATAAGACAACATCAGGGAGAACAAAGCTGGGCAAGGACATTCTTCAGCGTGGAGCACATGTCTCGATTGCGAACAGCTCTTACAGTCCTAAGAAGGTAAATGCACTAAAATGATAATAAAGAGATAGGTTGGAAGGATAATAAGTGTGCCTGAATAGGGCAGCAGAAGGGGTATCAAAAAGAGGTAAGTTTTCATCTTGAAGGGCTTAACTTTTATTAAAGTGTGATAGGGAAGAATGTTCACAGCCCACATGCTGACGCCTTCTTAGAGAGGACTCTACTGTACTTCCCCTAGAGATATATATGAAGATTAGTTTCTTTTTGTGCTCATATCACATTTTTGAACAACAATAAGCTAAATTTCCCTCCGGTCATTTTAGCAAGAAATTATATAATTCCCTCGAGAAAAACATTTCTTCGTCGTTTTTGCATTTTCCCAATGAATACAATGAATCTCACACTAATCAGTTTTCACTCGTTTGCTTTGAATGCTAATAAATGCCGAGGCTACTTTGCATTACGTTTTCATCACATGCACAGACTATTAGCACATTCATCTTGCATACTGATTTGGTTGATTGTATTTTCTGACCTTCATTTTTCTTTTCTTCATAATGTCTTCCTTTAAAATTTCTTATGACACTTATATTTCTTCAAATTGCACTAAATTATTTTGCTTTGGAATGAGGCAAGGTTAGAAACAAACATACAAATAAATGTAACTTTGGGCACATTAATACATTTTGGATGCACTTTTCATAATCGCTCTGCTTGTTTATACTGTGCTGTCACCATGTCTTCCCACTGGAGCATAAATTTACAAACATCATGCAAATGCATTATTTGTAATAAAACTGACTAATGAGCATTAAAAGCCAATTATTTCTATACATCTGCTGGCTATGGCTGGTAATAATCATGCATCATTCAGATTTGTGGCTATGTGTTTGCCTTAGTAGGATTTTAATCACTCATTAATTTATGGATTACAATATGCATCATGGACGCCAGCATCCCCAAACCGCCTCAGACTTATAAATCAGAGAGCTGGGGAACTTGGAATGGTGCCACCATAGGCTTCCTCTCTAAACTGTGTCTTCATGCCAACATCGACTAGAGAATCATAGATGGGAGCAGACAAAACCCCCCATAAGACACATCAAGTGCAGTCCATCTTCTAGTCCACCAATGAGCTCCTTTATCATTTTTTTACAATACATATTATGCACTTTTATGTTACCTTTTTATTTGTGAGTTAATGACTTTTTGATAGTCTAACCTATGGAGGTAGAAGAAGCAGAAATTTACAGTGAGGTAGAAGTGGCCTTAAATCTTGTTTCCAATCCTTGTTGCAAGATCTTAGGCAAGTCAGTTCATGTTTCTGAATTGTGCCTGTGAACACTTTTTTTTTTTTAGTAGTTAAGGGCAATATTATTAGAAGTAAGGATTTTGGTGAATGGCACACCAGTCTTTGAGGATACTGTTCCCAGCTACAGCAGGCATGAGTTTCTTGGGGGAAAGGACCACTGAGTCTTCTACACAGACCTCAGAACTAGAAAGAGGAGAGGCCAGAAGCAGCGGCCACCCCTACTTTGCACCCCTGCCTCAAAGCCTCTCCTGTACATGGTGAACACAGAGGGCTTGCTGGCGCACCGGCACATGGCTTTCCTCTTCCAGGGTGAGACCAGGCCTGCTTCCTTCCCTCCCACCCCACTTCCCACTTCTGCTCAGCTCCCCCTGATCTCACATGTCCAGTGTGGCAAGGACTTCACACGGGAGAACACTGTCGGCAGCAAATCCTGGAGGGGCAAGCAGAGAATGAGAAATGCTGTGCTTTGCGTAGTATATTTTTACACACCCCACACTTATAACAACAAAAAAATCACAGATTCTTTCAAGTCCCCAGAAGGTAAGATGGGGGAACAAAACATTTCTAGTAGTCAGAGGACTATATTGAGGGGATCAGGAAAGCAAATGCCAGCTTTCAGAAAAGCAATACAAGTCACCAGATACTAGACATATGGCTGGGGACCACGCATACAGCACAGCTTAAGATGTGAGGCGAATCTCAGCGCAGCACCCAGGTGGACAGTAAAAAAGATCAAAGTGAACACACACCCCTGTCTGATGGCAAACAGCAGGCACATGCTGATCTCACCTCGTATAGGAAGAACTAAGAGACAGCAAGAGAAAACAACAATATGGGCTGCATGGGAAGATTCTGGCATATTAAAAGGCAAGACACAGCCATAAAGATTCAGAGCAAAAGCTCATTTATGAAAATAACTCAATACAAATGGCAGGAAAAAATTAGGTTCCATCTGCTTTGCGTTCTCAGCATATAAGAAAATATTAGTGCTATGAAGCAGGATGGAATTTGCATGGGTTCTGGGGCAGATAAAGCTTTAAAGGAGCTGGTAGAGTTACAGGAAAAATGCAATTAACCCAAAATACAACTCCAAAAATTAAAATATATACTGAAGGTGGTAAAAAGTTGACTCAATACTTGTGGAGTCAGTGAGATAATACAGGGGTCAGCAAATAATAGTCCAAACGCCACATCTGCTCCACCTCTGTTGTTGTACTGCCCTTGAACTAAGAAAGGTTTTCACATTTTTAAATAGGTGTAACATCGTGTGACTTGAGAAAGTTTTGAAGTTCTATTTTCAATGTCAGGCCTAAAATTTGACTGGCTTACAGGCAGCCCTCCCCTGTTCGTTTACATATCACCAATGGCTGCTTTCCTGATACAGAGGCGGAGTTTTTGCACAAAGATCCCTCAAAGCCTAAAATATTTACTACGGGGCCCTTTATATATCCGCCAGCTTCTGATGTAGGGGACTGGTGAATGAGAGACACCTGCATCTCTAGAGGAAAAGGAAACATTAAAATTACAGGAGAGCGAAGAATAGCTATGTGGGTAGAAAGTAGTTATCAAGCTGTGGCAAACCAGCCCCTCTGAGGTCACCTCACAGTGATAGCAGCCATCTAGTTATCTTCAAGTAATAGGAGGAAACTGGCCTTAGGCAAATAGAAATAACTAAATAAACTGTGACCCCAGAACAGAGGTACGCCAAGTTCCAGAAGAGAAATTAATGAAAAGAGTTGAAAAGAAAAGAAAATCCTCTGGGCATATCACTCAGGAATGTGGGAGGAAGAGAAAACAGAAAGAGCTTCCTCCTAAAGGAGTTCAAACAGACTAGCCTCAGAATTCTTTTTCACATCACTCAATTTCAAAGGACAAGAGATTATCTACATAATTTGTAACCTGCCAAGCCATCACTTGCAAAGGCAAAGAAAAGGCTTCTCAGCTGCCTAACTAAGGACCCATTACTGCCTCCGGCTTTCACTTCCTGAAGAATTTAGAGCCTACTCACGGTGATGAAGACATTGAATCAAAAGTAAACAGTCAAACTGCACAAGTCAGAAAACAAAGATACTAGACGACCTCACATATATATTAAGTACAACGAGTTACAGATAAACGGGTGGTGTTGCAACAAATAAAATGGAATGCAAGAAAGAAAAAAAGGTGAAAGAGCGAATTATATTATTAAAATGCATAGCAGCCATTAGAATCATATTAATCTCTAATCATGGATTTTTAGAAAACACCCAGAAACTGAGGAATACACAAACAAGTAAAAGAAGGTTAAATTTCCCAAATGATATAGGAAGTAGTCTAAAGTCCTTATATTGCTCATGAAATTGGCAGCTAGAGAAATATTCTATTGTGGTCCACTATATGAATTTACCATAATATAATCATTCACTATCTTTCTGTATTTTTCTCTTTAATATGCTTTTGGAGAATGTGCACATTTTTAGAGCAGAGGTTCTCACCTGGGGGTGATTTTGCCCACTGCCAGGGGACATTTGGCAAGATCCAGAGTCCTTTTTGTTTGCCACAACTTTGGCGGGTGCGACTGGCATCCAGAAAGGCAGGGATTCTTCTAAAATCCCTACAATGCACAGGTGAGCCCCTCACAACACGGCCTTATCTGGTCCAGGTCGTCGGGAGTGCAAGGTCATGCAGCCCTGCTCTAGACTGTATGCTGAAAAGTGGAATTGCAGATCATAGATGAGTTGGTATTATGCGGGGAGAAGGCAAGAAGAACTTGACCTTCTCTCCCCATTTATTTATTCACTGGTTTATTTTGATATTAGTATATACTCCAATCCTTTATTCTGGGGAATATTATTATCATTGTTTACTTTAATGCTTTGAAGTCTATTTCACTTCAAAGATCATCTTTGTTTTTGACCAATTTGTTCCCAATAATATCAAGGTGGCAGAAATTTTGGACAACAGGAAATATTAAGAAGAATCAGTGACTTAATCATAAGAATAAGCTACTATTTAGGTACAAAGTGAATTTAAAGAGAACATGGAGCCAGGATAATATTCATTCAGTCAACAAATATTTATCGAGAACCTACTATGTACCAAGCATGTTTCTAGAACTGGTGTAACAGTGAACAATCAGAAGAAAGTAAACTAATATACGTGTGTGTGTGTGTGTGTGTGTGTGCGCGCGTGTGTATGAGTAAGGGAAAGAATAAACAAAATAAATAACCAAATAGATGTAGTATGTTAGAGGGTAATTAGGTACTGTGGAGAAATATAAAGTATGGACGGTGGAAAGAGAGCGACCTCACTTGTAGCCAGGGGTGGCAATTCAAAATTTGATGGCAAGGGAGAACCTTAGTGAAAAAGAAAAATTTGAGCAAAGGTCTGTAATTGGTGAAAGGGTGGTTAATGTGAATATCTCAGGAAGGAACATTCCAAGAAGAGGTAACAGCAAAGCTCTGCAGCACACTCATTCCCAGTGGGCTTAGAAGAAGTAAGGAAGCTGTAAACCTCAGAGAAGAGAACGAGACTGTCTGAGTAGCAGGAGATAAAAACAGAGAAGTAACAGGGACCAAAGCAGGTAGAACTTTTTAAGAAATTGCAATGACTCTGAGTGAAATGGAAATAACTGGAAGATTTTGAGCAGTGTGTGATAAGGTCAGGTTGCTCTGCTGAGAATCATCTATGAAAGGACCTGGGAGAGAGACCATGTAGAAACTGCCAATACTGCAATAATCCACACGAGACACGTCAGGTTGGGCAATGTTGGGGTGGTGAAGGTAGAATTTGGAATATATTGTGAAGATGTGGCGCAGTGGTTTCACTAATAGATTATATATGTGGTTCAAGATGAAGAGAAGAGTCTAAGAAAAGCCGAGCAAGATTTTTGATCTGATCAATTAAAATTGGTATTGTTATTTACTCAGAAGGGGAAGGCTGTACAGAAGAGTCTGGTTCACTGAGCAACCGGCCTCAGAATCTTAACTCTTCCCTGTCTCTAGTTTACATCAATCACTCTTGCCCTAGCTGTGGGTTAACATAACATAGGAAGCTTTAAAAAAATATCCTTGTGCTTGGGATCCACCACCAGATATGATGACTTTACTGGTTAGGTAGCAGTAGGCTTGAGTATTGTTTTGAAGCTCCATGTCTATGAACAGCCATGTAGAGAACCACTGGAATACAGGAAAGCTTGAGGGTGGATACCATGATCTCTCCTGGTGGCAGAGAGGAGAAAACAGAAGCAGGAATTATACTGAGAGTGAAATCAGGAGTTTTTCAGGACCAGCCCATTGGTTAATACATATTTAGGTGTTCATTTCATGTCTGTTGAACGAGTAACAAATAAATGAGTGAACTGTGTTTAGGAGATAATTTTTCACAAATACATTCCCTGCTCCCAAATGACCAAAAGAGGATGCAGGAAGGTGTTGCAGGAAGCGGGATGTTTTCATCTTCATGGAGCCCAGCTAGTGTCTGACATATTTTTAGTGCTCAGTAAATGTGTGTGTCCTCATTCTGTTCTCTCATAAAAGCACGAAATATATAGCAACTAGAAGTTAGCTGTATGACTTGCTGTGTAACACATTGCTGCAAATCTAGTGGCTTAAAGCAACACAACTTCTTATCTCACAGTTTCTGTGGGTCAGAAGTCCAAGCACAGCGCAACTGGGTTCTCTGCTCAGGGAATTATGGTATCTTCGGGGCTGAGGTCTCCTTTGAGACTCAACGCTCACTGGTTGTCATGACAGAATTCAGTTCCTTATGGTTGTAGCATTGAGGTTCTCAGCTCCTAGAGGCCACCCACCATTCCCTACCAGGTGTGGTCCTTCAAAGGCCATCTGCTTCTTCAAGACCAAGGGAGAGCGCCTGCTGCTGTCCCCAGACACTTTAAAAAGGCTCACCTGATTAGGTCAGACCACCCAGGATGATCACTCCTTAGATTACCTCAAAGACAACTGTTTAGGAGTCTTAATTATATCTTCAAATCTCTTCATTTGTATCATATAATATAAACTAATTATAGGAGTGATACCTTCTTATGCTCAAGTCCTTCCCGTACTCAACAGGAGGGGATTATACAAGGGTATGGTCATTGGGGGTCATCTTAGAATTCAGCCCACCACATGGGCTATTTGCACATCACGTGGCCCCTTAGGCTTACACGCTGTCCAGTGGAGCCACTGATCCCACAGAAGAGTGACGTCAGTAGCAGAGCAGGAAGTGCAGGGTGTCCAGGACGTGAGCAGATGTGGTCAGCTTCATGACTTCAATCAAATCACTTCACATATATTTACTTTTCCTATTTGGAGACAATTCTCCATTGGGGTCTCACATTTCAGTGTGTGTTGCAAGCAGAAACACTAACAGTTTTGCTGCTATCTCTTTTTTCAGCAGCCTTGGAGACTAGTGTCACCCTTTTGGAGCACAAAAGAGATTTCTTTACTGTTGAATAAAATAAAGATAATATCTCACTCCAGGGCAAGAGTTGCAAATTTGCTTGAAGTCCAATAGAAAACATTCTGTTTCCCTGAGCTTGGAGTTCCTCATCCCTGATGCAAACCTACTGTGTGTGCAGCATCCGCCCAGGCCCACCTATGTGGTCCCCATCGTAACCTGCTGGCTGTGTTGTAAATAATAAAACCCTCACCTCTGACCCAGGAGTTGCCAGCATCCATGAAACGGGCAGGTAACTTGTTAGCTTGCAGAGAGGATAAAAAGCCTCAGACCTTTTGTGGTTCTTAACATCTCCCCCTGATTCCATGCTGCTGCTCACCACGATGCCTTTTGTGGGAGTGATTCCCTCAACTGAATTTCCTTAGCACCTCAACCTCTGGCCCTTCCACATCACCCTCAGGCGTCACTTCCTCCATGGAAAGTTTCTTAACTCATCGACTCTCTCCCCTAGAAACGAGCAATCACACTTTTCTTCTGCAGTAGCTTTCAATTTACGTGTTTACCACACATGCCAGAGGCAGATTAAAAGGCAAACTATCTTTCAAAACAATGTCCTTTTGAAAATAGGGAGCTGTATTATATCTGATCCTGTACAAAGTGTATGATGGGGGACTCCCCTTAATATTTTATTTTTCAGTTCAAAGCAATACTGGGAAAAGACACATTGGCATGAAGCAACCTCAATACATGTTGGTTTGGGATCCCTGAAGAGCTCACCTAATGGAATTATCAACAAAGGGGGCAAAGAGGTTTAATTTAGGTATAATTATTCCTCTCAAGTCCGTTCCTGGCACGTTGTCACAAACAAGGCTTTAAAAATCACTTCTAAAAAGCACTAGAGAAAGAGATTAATGTTGTGAAGATCATGAATAGTGAATGGAAACTTGAGGTGTGAGATAAAATTTCCAGTGACGCCATCTAAAAGGATTTGAGAAGAGCTGCCTCTCCAACAGATGGAAGTGAAGATGCCATGTTATGTGACTCAAAGGGCCATTCTCCTGACAAAGGGACAGTGACACTGAGGAATAAACTTGCATCATGAGATGAGAGTGGGAAGATTTATAAATTCTGCAATTTTAAATGTATAGCTAGCTTGAAATTTAAAATTTTTATGAGGTATTTGGCCAACTTAGCTACTCAAACACATATTGTGTGTGCATGTGCACACGTGCATATGAGCACACGCACTTACACAGACAGCCCTACCATGGACTTGCTAACTGGGAATATGTGGCTCTCAGAGCACAGCTATTTTGTATCAGGTTGTAGGTGGTGAGCATTCCCGGCACTACGTACATGACGACAGTCTCTTCTCGATGAGCTGAAGTTAGGCATCATTGCATCTTCAACATCTTACCTAGTGTCGACACATGGTAGATATAAGAATTCATGTGGCAAACTAAAATCCATACCTGAGGTGTCTATTTCCTCCTCTGCAAAATAAGGCAGTTTGATCCACTCCTCTCCACTGTCCTTCTAAGGTGGGATGTTCCAAGAGGCCTTCACCCAGTCGCTGCTGGGGCTCAGAGGCTGTGACTTGCTGCACATTCTATGAGAAGACTTGGTTGAAGTCTCCACTCAGAGACCTCATCAAGAAAGCCTTGCCAGGGCTGAATGGCGCCTTTGTGACCGTCCCCCGCCCCCTTGCAATGGGGCCAGGGTCTGTGGGAAGAGGGAAATCACATGCTTTATGGCATGTTTTGCTAATGTGAGAATCAAAGGCTTCCCAGGTGTTAAGGGCGGCACCAGTGCAGAAAGCCCAGAGTGACGTGACTCAGCCCTGGTCTGTGCTGGTGTGACTGCCTTCCTTGGCTCTGCTAACTCTTAGTTTCCTTTAACCTTTTGCTTGGAATGAACCTGGTGAGCCGAGACTAAGGTTCCCAGGGATTAGGATGGAAACCTGAACTTCCTGCACCCCAGATCCCAGGGCTGGGAGTGAGCCAGCGGAGGAAGGGGGCAGGGGGAGCTGGGACCATTCACTCCAGGGAATCAGAGTCTGTCTCCATGTTCCAGAGATGGTGGAGAAGGAAACATGCTCCCCAGAGAACAGAGCTCATCTTCCCGCCTCTGCATTCATTTCTGCCATGGCCTCACCCTGCTGCCGGCCCAGAAGGTAAGTGTCTCCTTCTGCCTCCTTCATGCAATTCTCCATTGAAAGAGCTCAACCTGGCTGCCTGTGGTGCCTGGTGGGATGGGGACGGCCCTCCCCAATTATCACCTCCAAAATAAACCGATTCAGTTTTCTGCAAAAGCAAATTACATCACCAACAATAACTTTGCAATCACCTGCCATTTATTTCTCTCTGGGGACTTCTACCTGAAACATGTTTGCCCTCTGATCCCAAACAGTGCAGCAAGGTGGGCACTGAAGGCCTTCCTGGTTGCCCCAGCCAATCAGGAAAATGAAGGCCCACAGAGCTGCAGCAGGTCCCCCAGGATGACAAAGGGTATCAGGACGGCTTGCCCCGGGTCCTGGCTCGGGGACTCAAAGCAGGAAGAGCACCTTAACTAAACCACTTTACACAGGACCGCCTCGAATGGATATTTCTTCCATGGCCACAGGGCTGGTCTGTATGGCCTGGGATAAAGCAAGTATCCACATTGAATTAATGATGCATTCTAATCCCAGTTTACTAACTGCATTATTTAACATCTCTAGAGCTCGGTTAATTTATTTATAAAATGGTAATAATAGTGCTTTCCTCACGGGATTTCTGGAAGATCTAAATGCTTAAATATAAGTAAAGTACTGAAATATAAGTTAAGTTCCCACAAAATGTGAGTTCCCTTCCCCTTTAGGAGATAGGCCCCTTCACCATCAGGAATTTTACTTGCAGATCTCCCAAAGGCAGGGCTGCAGAGACATATGAAACAGATTAATTAAAATATGAAGTCAAATGTCATCACAAGGGTGTCCTGGGAGGGAGGACTTAACAACTGAGAGTTTTCAGCCCAGTCACCCTACAGGTTGGATGAGCCGCTGTTCTGACATGTCAGCTTCCCTCTGGCTGTTGACCCTACTGTCCCATGTTATAGTGCCACTTGTCTGACAGCAAGACCTCAGACACCAGTAAACTCACTCGTTGCTTTAAAGATCTCCAAACAAAATGGCCAATGACAAGGGGAACCAAGAACAAATTTCTGGTATTCTGCATACTAATGTGAGCTGGAGCTCAGACTCCCAGAAACCTCTGCACTGAGGGGACCTCTAGTTCCCAGCTTTCCCTCGTATCATTTCTTCTGTTTCTGAGCAGGATACTGCTTCGTTAACAATGCTCTGTGAACTCACAGAATTATAAAGCTACAGTGTTGAGGGTACTGGCTTATTTTGAAGCAAACGTGTCCCGCTGAGGTGCAGGGAGTACACTCAGTGATTGGGTGAAAACTGTAAGGTGTTCTAAGGCCAGAGAGATGGAAGAACAGAACAGCTTTGTCGCAAAGTTTTTAATTTCTTTCAAGTATTGGCTGGCCAGCTGAACTTCAAACATATGTACAAAGATCCCTCTTTCATCTCCCTCTTTTTCAGCACAGGCAGTCAGTTTTAACACGTGTTTCTGATTCAGTCACACTTAGTTCAACATGTTGTTTTGTCTATGTAATTTCATACTGAAAAAATCCTCGAGTATTGTGAGTCTTTTTGTGGAGAAGGAAGGGACACCAAAACAACAACATAATTTGCTGGGCCCCGCACAGATGTGGAGCTCTTATTCGAAAGCTGTTAAGAATGTTAAGAGACAAAAGATCATTGAACAGAGCACAGGGCCTTTAGAAGGGCAGGGGTCTTGTGCGAATGCATGGCTCACAGGCCATGAAGCAGCCCTCGAGAGACATTTCCAGTGCAATTGTTAAGGGCCTTCAGAATGGGCATCTTCCCCAGGTTCTTTAAAATAGGAATTCAAAACTGTTGAAACAGGGATCTCCAAATGCAATGGCTGACAGTCAGAAGGCTCTTGTACGTTCATCTATTCCCTCCTCACCCAGTCCAGTGAGGGCCTCCAGGTACCATGCATGCTGTTCGAGGCTGGGAGTCCACAGATCTGTGAAGATGACACCTGCTTTTTATTCTGCATCCCCAGCATGGCAGAGAGCCTTCTATACACAAGATATTTCCTGAAAGGTCATTTAACTAAGTATCTGGCTGGTTGAGGGACTAGATGGATGGAGACAGACCATAGATGGTGTACAGTCCAGAATGAAAACCACTTCGGACAGGCATCTGTGGAAGAACAATTATCCTTGCCACTTGATTACATTATGATGGCTGCACAATTTCAGCTGCTCCCATGACTTTAATTGTCCTTCGGTTGTTAATTTGCAGGCACAGGAGTTCCCAGGCTCTGACACCGACACGGGATCATGAAGATGGCCTGGGCACCGATGCTCAGGGAGTGCAGTGGAAGCATGTGCTTGTATATGGCCCAGTGTCCCACGCATGGCAGGCAGAACCACTGCCATCCTGAAGGGACAACGACCACCCTCAGCAATTTCTCCATTAGGTACATCCCAACCCTTTATCCCACCGAGGAGGATGCTGTGCATTGTACTCTAAGGCAGTGGTGGTAGAGAGGTGGTGACTTATTTTCAGTTAAGAGCAGTGTATGGAAAAGGTACAAACAAGCTTGGGTTCAAACCTGCTCCTATTCTTCACTAGAGACAAACCCCTCGCGACTCAGGCAATGTTCTGTGCATTCTCTTTGTGCAAGCAGCATTCCTGCGTGGTGCTTTGATTCAGTGAGGTCAGTACTTCCTTCTCAATTTATTAATGAAGAAACTGAAACCAGGAGAAATCCAGTGCCCCCCTGCAAGTGGGCTCTCTGCCCAAGATGTCCAAGCTCCAGCCCTCCCCAATGCTCAGGGCTGGGGTGTCTGCATCCTCATCTGCAAATGGAAAGCAAACCTCTCTGCTAGTTATACCAAGGGTTGCTGAAGGTCAGATATGCGGAAGGAGTAAAACCACCTCAAAAGCTGTAAAACGCAGTAGCAGATATGCAAATGAATATTACCATTTTTTGGCAAATAAACATGTACATTTTATACAAAAACACATTATGGAAGGAAAGTGATATATGTATAGCTGTGTATTTTTCACCATGTCTTAGGGCAATCATTCTTATTTCTATTATCTGATTATATTACCTGATTATAAAAATCATGTATGCTTATTGTGGAAAATACAGATACTAAAGACAAAAATAAGCAAAAATATACCTACAGTCCCAGATCCTAATGGTAAATAATTATATCCTGTGTTTTCTGTGTGTAAGCCTATGAAGCATATTGCTGAGAAAAGATTACAGAATGCCTATTGTTTATATCCTACTCCTTAAACGTAGCATTCATTCATTCCACATGACTGAGCTTCTACTCTTTCAGGCACATGTGAGGTCCTGGGAGAACAAAGGTGAGCAGACAGTAAAACCTGCAAGGCAGGTAGATACATGGACAAAGCGATTCCAGAAAGGATCCTCATCCATCTAGTGAGAGTGTTGGAGGAAAGAACGCATGAAATAAAACTAGGGGACAAGTTACTAGGATGAGGGGGAGTAGGTTGGGAGGGGAGCAGCTTTTGTGCAGGTCCCAAAAAGGCATAGCACACAGTAGGTACAAGGAACAAAGATGTGATCATGGCCACGGCTAAGAGGAGAGATGTCATGGGGTGTGGTATATGGAATTTCCCACATCATTCAAACTTAACATAAGATATCATTGTGAATGTCTGGTGCAGGTCTTCACTGCAAAGCTTTAACATATTAGGAGCCAGGTGGCAGACCATCAGTCTTCTCTTCAGGCTTACAAGTGGAGTAGCTTTTTCTCTCTAGGGAGAGATCCAGCCCTGGCTTCTAAGGGGACTTGTTATTATTGTCATCATCCATCTTTCCCAGAGAAATCAGAAATGCCACCTGAAATTATTACTTGAAAATATAAATATTTATATTACATTCTTCGATCCATCTGCCTCTGGCTTTTCTGCATCTTCTCCAGATCTCTTCAAATCTCCACTGTAAGGATCTGACTCTATTTCCTCATGATGTGGAGTTCTGAATCCATGCAACCTATAGATCCAAGCCTGACCTGAAGGGAGGGGCACAGTTCAGCACCTTCTCTAGCTTAGAAGATTCCGTCTCAGGCTCTTGGAGGCAGACACGATGGTGTCAGGCACACAGGCTCTGAGGACTGCCCCGTCACCTCTCTGAACCTCAGTTACCTCATTGGTGAAACAGAATGATGGAGATTGTGAAGACTGACATAAAATGGGTGAGCACGTGCACACTGCCAGCCGCTGGGAGGGGGGGTGTCCAATAATGGGGAGCTGTCAAGACCAAACCCCAGACTTGCCGTCTGCAGTGCACGGCCTCAGGGGAGGAAATGGGGGCCCACACCGTGGACGGGCATTTCCTGACAGGACCGGGTTGAACAAATGCTGGATTGATAGGCTCCTTTCTCACAGCCATCCTTTCAGTGATGACGGGCTATGTATATCAGGGCAATTGGCGTTTTCCTTCTGTGTGTGCACCCAGAAACGATTTCCCATTTTATAGGAAGACCCCCAATAAATTATTAATTAAAACCCCGTAATACATGACTTTTTAAATCCATTTATTATGCAACAAGAAAACCTAAGAAGTTCACGTTTGTAGATCACAGCACACTTGGAATTCATTAATTTATTTATCAGTTCTTGAAGCAGCTCATTTTCTCATCATCTTCATTGTGCCTGGACCGTGGTAGGCACTGAGGACAAGGAAAAGGGGTGAGGGAAGAAATCCAACTTATACGGAGGGCTTGCTCAATGTTAATGCTATTTCATTGAAAATCTCCCCACCGCCATTTGAGACAGATGGTATTGTCTTCATTTTATGGAAAAGGAAATTGAGCTCAGATTTCTAGTTGATATTGACAAGGAAATGTTGGCCCTGAGACTTGAAGTCAAGTACATTTGATTCTAATGTCTCTGGTCTCTTGACTCACTCATATGCTGTCTCCAACGATGAGTGAAAAGCATCTGCTGTCCTTGATGGCCTCGGTTGTGCTATACTTAGAGGGTTTTAACAGAGGGGAGGCTGCAAACAGACAGCCCAAGCTCCCTATTTTGTTGAGCCCTTATCCTGAAAGAGGGAGGTGAATGACATAGGCTTGGGAGACTCAAGGATGGGTCCACCCTCCATATGGCAAACCAGTATAAACAAAGGGAACATGGGTGCTCAGGAGAGGCTGCAGCATCGCTCCAGGAAGGATATTGGTGTGCAGCACTGGGCAGAATCCAAGGGCCCCGTCAACTCAATTCCCCTCAACAAGGTGCTCACATGGGTAAATGGACCCAGAGGCCAATTCAAAGTTTTGAAGATAAGTTTCAATGATCATCTTTGGAGAAATGTCTGTTCAATTTTGTGTCAGTTTTTAAATTGAACTATTATTATTATTATTATTGTTATTATTATTGCTACTGAGTTGTAGAAGTTCTTTATATATTTTAAGTATTAACCCCTTATTGCATATATTGTTTGCAAATATATTCTTCCATTCCACTGGTTGTCCATGCACTCTATTAATTATTTCCTTTGCTACACAGAGGCTTTTTAGTTTAATGAAGTCCTGCTTATCTATTTTTCTTTTGTTGCTTGTGCTTCTGGTGTCATATCCAAGAATGATTGCCTAGACCAATGATGAAGATTTTCTCCTAGGAGTTTCACAGTTTCAAGTCTTACATTTAAATCTTTAATCCATTTTCAGTTGATTGTTGTATATGGTGTAAGATAAGGGTCCAATTTCAGAAGACCTACAAATGGCTGAGAGGTATATGAAAAGATGTTCGACATCGCTAGTCATCAGAGAAATGCAAATCAAAAGCACAAGAAGATATTGTCTCCTACCTGTCAAGATGGCTATTATTAAAAAAAAAAAAAAGAAGGTGGGGACCAGTATAAGCAAGGATGTGAAGAAAACGTACTCTGTTGCTGAGGATGTAAAATGGTCCAACTACAAAGGAAAATAATATGAAGATTCCTCAAAAAATTAAAAATAGGATTACCACATGATCCAGCAATACCACTTCTGCATTTATATCCAAAAAAGATTGGAATCAGGGTCTCAAGAAAATATCTTTACTCGCAGGTTCTCTGGTACAAAATAATGGAGAGATGGGAACAACCTAATGAATGAATGGATTAAGAAAGTGTGGTATACACACACAATGGCATATTATTTGTTCTTTAAAAAAAAAGGAAATTCTGCCAGATGCAGCAACATGGATGAAGTTGGAGGTAATTCTGTTAAATGACATAAGCCAGTCACAAAAGGACAAATACTGAATAATTCCACTTACATGAGCTACCTAAAATAGTCAAGCACACAGAAGCAGAGAGTAGAATGGTGGTTGCCAGCTGCTGGGGGGAAGGGGAAATGGGGAGTTGCTGTTCAAACAGTATAAAGTCTCAGTTATATGAGATGAATAAAGGAGGGATCTGCTATACAATATTGTGTTTATAGTTAATAATACTGTACTGTGCTTACTTAGTATGTAAGATGGCAGACCTCATGTTAAGTGCTCTTAGTACAGTAAAGATAAATCATCCTCAGCCCCTACTGAGAAGTAGGTGGGTCCTCCCATTATCACTAAACTGAGGTTTCCCATTGGCCTGATTTGGAGAAGTTTTAACAAACACTGATACCTGGATTTCACCCCCCTCCCCCAAGGTGTCTATTTCATGGTCTGGGATACATCCCAGGCATAGTATTTTTAGAAGTCTCCAAAAATGAATGTTAGCAGGCAGGCAAGTTCAAATATCACTGACTTAGAAAATTCTCTTACCTTCCATGGAACTCATGTGCCCAGGCACAATTTAAAGGATAAGTCACAAGGTGTCACCCTCCTCTTTACCTCTCTTAACTCACGGCCTTTCCTACGTACCAGTCAATGCCACCTTCCCTCAGTCTTTTATACCTGGCCAATGGCGCACACTAACTCAACCCAGGGCACTGAATCCCTGGGTTTCTCAACTCAGAGAACATTTCTATTTAAAAAGGGGGCATTGATGGCTTGACAACAACCTTGTCAACAATCACAGAGATCGGAGGGGCCCTTTGAAGGCTTCTAAAGGAGCCTGCGGAGAGAAGCCCAAGCTACTGCTGTGTCTAAGCCAGTCTACCTAGGCTCCAAACATCCTTAGGAAACAGCTGTCTGATTCTAAGTTGAGGCCATTCCTCAGCCTTTGAATTAATTTATCTTTGGAGTTACAGAAGGATTTATTTTTCTTTAGAGGTAAGGCAACCTCCAAATTCCGAGTTGGCCACCACATTCCCAAAGCCTCAAAGGGACACTGACAGGTGAGCCAATTGATCCAAGACTCCCTGGATCCCATCATCTTATTCAGTACACACAACCCAACATCTGCCCCACCCCACCCTGTGCTGCATGCCCGGCACCTGCCCTTGACAGCTGCCTTCCAGACGGTGGAGAGAATGCCAGGCCACAATCACAGGACAGTGAGGGACAGACTGTGAGAGCACAGAGAACGGACCCATCATGGGCTGAGACAGGTGTGTGGGCCAGGGAAGACTTCCTAGACAGAATAGGGCTGATCTGAGGTCTTAGGGCACATCCCAGTGCCAGGGGGAAGGCAGTCCAGGCAGAGGGAATCACAGGAGGGACGGATGTGAGCAAAGGTATGAAAAGAGAGACACGACTTGGCGGGACTGGGAAGACCACGGAACTAGATTCCAAAGCCTTGGATAATTCTCATCCCAACACCATTTGAGGTTTTCGGCATGCAGTTAAGTAGATGGCTCCCCCTTCTCCGAGCCCCACTTTCCATCTGTAAAATGGAGCCATGGGTGATCTCTTCGCAATTTCCCATAGTTGCGTGTTAAGGAAGACTTCCCTGCCACCATCCTGTGCGAAACATAGTTTCATCCGCTTGGTCACTTTTAATCTCCATTCAATGATGTGTCAGAAGACACCCCCTCCCTCCACCCCACAGGGCACCAGCCAGAAAAAGAGGACAAAGGAAATGAAATTAAGTCTTGTGCAACAAACCAAGGCGGCACAAGTGTCTACTGCATGCGGGGCGGCTCAGTGCCTCCCCAGCCATGCACTGCCTCTGGGGCCGCGAGCTTGGCCACGTCTGTGCAGCAAAGCGACAGCCGTAGAAGGGGCTCTGTCCTGTCAGGGCAGGGGCACCAGGGCTGACCCCGACCCAGGCCCAAGGCAAACCAGCTGTCCACTCGGCTGTGGTTAGCAGGCTTGGGTTTATGGTTCCCCAGGAGTGGATGGAAGGGTCTTTAGAGCTGTTTTTCTTTGATTTCCTGACTTTTTTTTCTTCTGGAAGAAAAAGTAAACAAATTCTGTTCAGAATCCAAAGGCAACAGTGTATGTGGCTAGAGCAAGGCCAGTCTCCCCGCTCTGGATGTCCTGTTGCTCTTTGCACAATTCTATTTCGTTATGTTTTATTGTTTTAACTGTATGGAATCCTGCCACTGCTACGGCTCTGCCCTCTTCAGCCTTCAGGGAGACCTTGGACTCTACTGCTCCCAAGGCCACAGTTTTGTCACTGCTTTATGAGCAGCCACCTGACTTTGAGGAGAAAAGCAGGAAACTAATTCTGAAGTGCCTGCTTGTGTCAGTCCCTTCAGACAAGGCGAATGTCCTCCTCTGTCGGGTCCTGTAAGCGTTATTATTACTATTACCATTCTCACTTTACAGAGGGAAAACCCTGAGCTCTGCCTTGACAGCTGGCTTCAGCTTCATTGCTACAGGGCTTGTGTGACATGGAAGTGGTTCTACAGGCAGCTGGACCGTCCTGCAGTCAAGGAAGGAGCTTTGAAACAAGGGTGGACCCAGCTCTGGGCCCAGCAGCAAGAACAACCACAGAAATGAAATAGCATCCAGTGGATCTGCAAAATGTGAAGATCCTCCTGCTTCACTCTTTAGATAAATCTACCAAACTGCTAAGAAAAAGAACACAACTCTCTTCTGGGTAGACAGCAGCCTGAATCAACCACACAATAACCTCCTCTGGTGTCACAGGCATTTCCAACATTGGCTGGCCCCAGAAGGCCAGGGCACATGCCTCCATCCCTGGAGCCTTCCCTGGCTTCCTGCCCATGGGTTAGATCAGGTTCCCCAAATTGCCCTCACCCAGAATGTGAACATATTTGGAGACAGAACCTTTAAAAAGGTGTTGAAGATAAAGTGAGATTACATGGTGGGGCCCTAATCCAGTATGACTGGTGTCCCTATAAGAAGAGATTAGGACACATAGACACATACAGAAGAAAGGCCATGTGAAGGCTGGTGGAAGGCACCTGCAAGCCATGAGAGGGAGCTCAGGAAAAGCCCACCCTGCAGACCCCACGATCCTGGATTTCTAGCCACAAGACCTGTGAGAAAATAAATCACTATTGTTTACGCTGCCCAGAGTGTGGCATTTTGTGATGGCAGCTTGGGCAGACTAACTACCCCATAGCCAAGCCAAACCCTCTCCCCATCCCAAGTGAAGGCAATTTTTCCTCTACCAAATTCTTACATTTACAAATGTTTATGACTTTTCCAGCCAGGGAGAGAATATAACAGATGTGTATGGTACAGGAGAAGGCTGTAGGGGTAGGGTAGAGGCATTAACTTTGAAAGGCCAGGAATTTTTTTTTAAATACTTGCACATACATAAAATTGCAGGTCTCATTTCAACAGATCCAAAGTTGCCCTTTTTCTTTTTCTTCTTTATGATGATTTCTCTTAAGTTTTCTCATCTATAATTAGAAATGATCACACCCACCATTAAAAAATGCTCTAAGTATTAAGATGTGATAGAGTTTATAAAGCCCGTAACAGAGTGCTAGGCATTCTGTAGGTGCTCAGTGAATGCTGTTTTCCTGTTTTTATCCCGTCTACTCTGAGAGTCTCTGAGGCAGGGAATCTTAAATACCATCAAGCTTATTGTATTAGCTGGTAGGGCTGCTGCAACAAAGTACACAAAGTAGAGGATTTAACAACAGAAATGTACTGCCTTACAGTTCTGGAGGCCAGAAGTTCAAGATCAAGGGGTCAGCAGGGTTGATTCTTTCTGAGGGCTGAGAAGAAGAATGTGTCCCCTGTATGGGATGGTTAATTTTGTGTCAGCTTGACTAGCCACCAGGTGCCCGGATTAAACATGATTCTGGCTGTGTCTGTGAAGGTGTTTTGGATGTGATTAGCTTTGAATCAGTGGACTTAGTAAAAGGGATTGCTGTCCCAAACAGTGGAGGATGCTGAAAGAAAAAAAAGAAGAAGGAGGCCATAACCCCCTTTTTTCCTCCTGCCTCACTGGTGAGCTGGAACATCTCAGCTCATTTTCTCCTGCCCTCAGACTGAGATTTACATCAGCTTCCTTGGTAATTAGCCCCTTAGACTCAGAGTGGACTATACTGCTCCTTGGGCTGGGTCTCCAGCTTGCAGACGGCAGATTGTGGAGTTTCTCAGCCTCCAAAATTGTGTGAGCCAATTGCTCATAATAAATCTTTTTTTATGTATACATACATGTATATACACATGTATTTATATACACACGTATGTATGTATGTATGAACATGTGTTGTATATATACATGCATATATACCCTATTGGTTCTATTTCTTTGGGAAACCTTGACTAATAGAATGCCTTCCTCGTAGTGACGGGTGTTTTGCTGGCCTTCACTGGTTTGTAGAAGTATCGTGCCAAATCTCTGTCTTCAGCTTCACATAGGGGTCTCCCTGTGTGCACATCTCATTGTCCAAATTTCCCCATTTTTATAAAGATATCAGTCATACTGGATTAGGACTCACTCCAATAACCTTATCTTAACTAATTACAACTGGGCCTTGAACAATGCGAGGGTTGGGGCAGTGACCCACCCCCACACACAGTTGAAAATCCATGCATAACTTCTGACTCCCCCAAAACTTCACTACTGATAGCCTACTGTTGACTGGAAGCCTTACTGAAAATAAACAGTTGATTAGCACACACTCTGTGTGTTATATGTATTATATACTGTATTCTTATAACCAAGTTAGGGAAAGAACATGTTTTTTCAAATTGTTACACATCTCCCTAAAATTTTCCAATGTATTTATTGAAAAAATTCCATGTGTAAGTGGACCTGTGGAGTTCAAAAGTGTGTTGTTCCAAGGTCCATTCTACAGCTGCCTCAAACCTATCTTCAAATAAAATCCCATCCAGAGGCACTGGGAGTTAGGATTTCAGCACATGAATTTAAGAGGTTGGGATACAGTTCAGCCCGTAACAAACACTCTTATTTCAGTTGATGCTAGAATTTATGACCTCTCTGTGCCTACCTTTGGACCAAGCAATGGAAATTGACTACTTTCTCAGGCAATTTTTCCATCTGTGGATAGCTTGAATCATCATTGTTTTTTCCTATCATTCCAGCCCTCATGGACACAGAACATATTTTATTTTCCTTCTCATTCTTCTAAAGAATTTGAAGAAAAATATTTTTTGTTTTGAAAAGCCCAGGCAACTTGGAGTCCTCCATCAGAGACATGTTCAACCTTGGCTGCTCATTATAATCACCTGCAGGGCTTTAAACAAAGCCTAAGCCTGGGACCCCATGCAGACCCACTTCATCAGAATCTCTGGGAGGGTGACCAAAGCCTCAGTTTGTTCTGCAAAGGTTTCCAGGTAATTCCAAGGGATAGCAAGGTTATACTGATAATACACTGATCTGTTAGGATACTGGGGGCTTATCTCATCTCTACAGGTAAGAAAACTGACTGTTGGAGAGCATATTTTGAGGCCTTTGGATTCAACTAAATATGACATGATGGGACTCTAACCTTATTAAAGGATTAGGAAAATCCTGCATGAGCTTGTGTCCAATATTCCTCCCTTTAGTTTTCAAACATGTATATTTAAGAAGTGATGTGAACCATGTTTTAAATTCAGTGACACTTAGGTCATTTTGGAATGCTACTTTGTCAGAAGCTTGCTGATGCCTCAGGACTCTGTTTGAAAGACCTGGTTGCTACCTAGAAACCAAGTGGCCTGGGTTGGGTTTGGCAGGCACTCAGAGTTAAAAGCCCAAAGGATCTAGTCAGGGTCCCAACCATATTCCATGAGTAGAAAACCCCAGAATAGCTGATTTCTTATTTTTAGCACTGGGGATAATGCAGATGGTTGCATTTTTGAAGGGCTTGAGGAAACAGTGAATCTCTTATTTCCTTTGTCCCTGTCACATTGGTATCTCCTGGAAGTTTAGGGATCATGTCTTTTTTCTCTCTCCCTGAAGAATTAATCCATCTATCAAAACTATACTGATTTGCACCAGGCTCCATCTTACCGAAAGCAAACAAAAATGACTAGTTATGATAAGATCTGAGCAGGAAGCAGCTCAATTGCAGAGCAAAATAAATGCTTAAAGGTAAAAAATAAGTTCCAGGAACACAAATAGCTCCGAGGGAATTGCATGTTAATGGAGATCATCATAAAATGGTGTAACTGGTATGTAAGCGAACATCTAATCCAGTTCCTTCATTTTATAGATGGAGGGTCCAAGGCCAAGAGAATGAGAGAGATGGTAAATCACTGAAGATCCACAAAAAATCTGTCTCCATATCTTCAGGGCAGAAACAAGGTCTCCTGCCTTTCAAATTAGAGTTTTCCAAAATAGCATCTTGCTGGGAGATGCCCAGATAAAAATAAAACACGAACGTGATTCACTTTATTTTGTTCAAGTAGCTTTGGCCTGTAGCACCACCAGCATTTGATGTTAAGGACAGTTTTGCTAATGATCAGAAGGCGGAGGGCCCAACCTGTTCAAGGTTGTTCAAGGCAGGAGAGAGGGAGACTGGTAACAAGAAGTTCAAGGTGGTAAGAGAAAATGGCAAAGGGGACAGGGGCGGAGGCCCAGGCAGGAGCCTGCCCCAAGACCAAGTAGGAATAGAGGAAGACTGTTCAAGCATGGGGGTGAGCGACAGGGTCAGAGGCACTATGAGACAATGGGTCCCATCCCTGGCTCTACATTAGAATGACCCAAGAAAATTTTAAAACAATACTCTGCCCGGTTCCCAATAATTCTAATTGATTAGCTATGGGGCCCAGAAATCATTAAACCATTAAAACTTCCCTGGTGAGGAGACATGTTCTAATAATCCAAGTAGGAAATGATGAGGGGAGAACTGGCATCGTGATGGGACGTGCAGTGGGAAGGCTGGAAAGGAGAGAGAAGCCAGGGTGAGCCAATGGACCGTGCAGGTTAGCTGGAGAAGAGGGGAGAGAGGGCACGTTTCTGGCTTCGGTGGCTCAGCAGTTGACAGGTCTATTTATTGGGCCGTAGAGAACACAGGATGCAAGGCTGGTTTGACGGGGGTGAAGATAAATTCACATTTAGACCCGCTGAGTCGGAGAGGCCTGCGCAGCACGGATAGAGTTTGCAGCAGCTGATCTGGTGAAGCAGCCTGGAGCTTAGCAAGTGGCTCTGCACCGGAGACTGCTATGGGTCAGTACTTAGGAGCTCTAACCCTCATTCAAGGCAAGAAAGGAAGCTTCTAGCAAGGCGAAGGCCAGAACCAGGTCACTGCACACCCTGGACACACGAGCACATTCACTGCCGCTCCTACTTAGCCCTGTCAGATGACAACTCCAGGATGCAGCATCCCTCACTGCAGGAGTGATGTGGGGCAGGCCAGGTTGCTCGGCACATGCCATTTTCATCGGTGAGAACCTGTCCTATCCCAGAGACTTGTTCGTGGGGAGAGATGGGGAAGAGGAAAAGGACCACAGGGGTGAGGGACAACAGCGGGGTATGCAGTGGAAAAGGGGCTGCAGGGAGTCTCTGAAAGCATTCCATTATTTATTGGTGGCTCTGAAGGGAGGGAGAAATAGATATCCATAACAGAAATGTCAGGCACTGGGAAAAGATACACAAGTACTTTAGATACTGGTCTCACTAGAAAGTTAAGCAAACAATTCAGTCTTACATCATGCCCTAGATATCGCCAAACACGGCTGAGGCCAGACCACCAAGGAGAGCCCCCTCGTTCCCCCCAAGGCTCTGGCCAAGCTCCAGTGCTCTGCAGGCAAAGCTGCCCTGCTCAGCTTGGGGTGCGTGGCTCTGGACGAGAACAGGGAAGCAGCTCAGGCAACACCTTCAGAGCTCCTCAGGAAGAAGAGGTGGCCACTTACTAGGAAAGGCACTACTAGCATTTGCAGTTCAATGTCCCTGTACACGGCTGCCAGAGACAAATGTCCCTGATGGAGTCTGACCTCCACACATCTCACATGAAAGTTCGTAAAAAGGTTCTCAAAGAATGAGGACTTCTTCAGGCTTGGGGTCCCTCTGAAAGTTGTGCCAGATCTGAAGTTCAGCTCCTACAGTACACAGCTACCGTGCAATGTGCTGGACACACATTTCCTATTTAATCCCCATGAAAACTTGGTCAGGGGCTTCTTCTCTGCTCTGCCTAAAGAGACCTGACCAATGAACGGTGGGTCAGGATGGGAGGCAGGTCTGTCTGGGCCACTCCTGCTCCCCCTCGAAGGCTGTGCCTTTCTTCTCACTTCTCTAAACACCTGGGCACATCTGTAGCCCGAGGCATTTCTAGGACTGGGTGGGCACCTGTCCTACTTCAGGTGTTACCTTGAACTTACTAAGGTATGTTTGTTGGTTTGTCAAGGAATGGAAACAGTAACACACCAAGTACTAGGGACCCCAAGTCTAAGTTGGAGCTTTACCATTCACGAGCCTTATACTTACAGAATACATACTGTACTCTGAATAGCAGTTTTCTTTTCTATATAGTAGGGATAATAATACTGAACACATATTTTTTTAGGTTAAACATCTAAATTTGTCCCAATATATTAAGTTGGCTAGTTTGGTCTTGCTGTCCTTGACATTAACTAGGGAGTAAAAATCTACCCGGATATTGGACTCTAGCCAAAGAGTCCACATTACCTATACGTTGGTTTTGATGAGGCACACATGGAGTTACTCTGTTTGGCTATCTTAAGCTTTTACAATCTAATACTATGGCAACTAACTCCATGGTGGTGATGGGACAGCACCATTAACTGGTACAATGGAAAAATGAAGTTATCCTTTTCAAATGGAGCCTTGGTAATGATCCGGCCTGTCCACGCATGCCTCCTCCTGGAGCTGTGAGCAAGACATGCCAATAAACCCAACAGAGAGTATTAGTGAGACAGATAGGTTTTGACAATGAGGAAAAAGGCACCAGTCATAAGGCACCAACAGAAAGAAAAAGCACTAATTCCTACTTAGACTAAGATTTGTTTCTTCTGCTTAGGTCCAGTGAAAAGGGGGAAAGCCCAGTGGTTCAATGTCAGCTACACTACCCTGCTGCAGGTGTCCTCACTGGGCCCAGCTGCTTAATTTATAATAGTGTTTTCTCAGACCTCTATATTTTATCTAAATCTGGTCTGGATATTTTGTAATAATAAGCATATTTAGAGATATGAACATCCCTGATTTGATCTTACAAGGTGCATGTTTTTAAAAACAGACTTCTCTGAATCTGGGTCAGGAATGGCAGAGCTACACTGATTTGGAGCCGAGGTCCGCGTCCCCCGCTGATTCACAGTGTGGGCGCCCTCAAAGTGCAATAAACTGTCCGCTGCAGAGAACAATGTCCCCATTGTGAAAATCGCTGCATTCCACAGCCTGGGCTTTCTGCACAACATAGCTAAGCGTGCCTGGTGAGGGGGCTGAAGCGTTCGTGGAAATGAGACTGTT
This sequence comes from Smutsia gigantea, assembly GCA_032199065.1. Taxonomy (NCBI): domain Eukaryota; kingdom Metazoa; phylum Chordata; class Mammalia; order Pholidota; family Manidae; genus Smutsia; species Smutsia gigantea. Next base: position 50,221 of record JAVSCE010019977.1, on the reverse strand, counting down.
CGCTACAGTGTTTTCTGTAGCTCCTGTCCCTTCCTGTCTGAAGGAGTCTAATTGGATGCAGCTGGCTTACCCCAGTTTTCTGAGCTTGAATTTGCTGAGAAAGAGGTGTGGGAAAATCAGCTCCCACTGCATTCTGAGCCCACAGGCCATGGGACACCCCTGCGATAACGACTCAGAATCTCACTAAAATCACTGTGTGTGTTTTCCCAACTGCCAAGACCCAGCTACACAAAACTGAACTCACTCTTTAAGAATGCCTGCAGATTATATTCATTTCCAGCTTGAAACACTGGGAATAAATATTCATAATAATAGTAATAATTTGTAGCATTACTTATTTCCCAAAATATTTTCCCTCATACTACTAGTTGATTAGCCACATTAACTTTATTCTAAAAACAAGATGTTTTCAGACTAGGGCACAAAAAATGGATAAGTAGCGTGGTGGGAACACTCAAAATCCAGCTCTGTGAATTACCAATTGTGTGACCTTGGGCACGCCACTTGAAATTTATCTTAATCTGTTTCCTGAGGTTACAGATGAATAATTAAATCACATCACAAACTGAAACAAGGGATTATAAAAGGTGTGATCAGGTAGTGATGAAATTAGACTTTTTCATTTCTTTTCTTTTCTTTTTTTTTTGGTAGATCTAAGGTATGTATCTACATGAAGGTATTTCTTTCCAAGAAGTTCCTCCAAGAGGGAAGAAAGCTCATTCCTAGAGTATAGTAATCCTCAAAATATTTTTGACTTCCAAACTGGGAACTGATAGAGTGCTTCCTTACAAAACAGTTGACTTTATATGACATGATTTTATCATCACATTCTTTTGCATGTATTTATTTTTATCCCCATTGATAAATCACTGCATTTATTTCCTTGCCTTGTCTTTGAATGATTTTGGCTCTTTACAATAGTCAAATCCATTCTCAGTGTTCAAAGATAGGACATCAGTGTGAGCAATAAGTGTGCAAAGGGGCTGCTCTGCAGGAGCAGAGCATTAATTGGATGCCTAACGCATGCATGCTCTATTAGGTATATCTCACGCACATCTGATTATATCTTTATGATAACATTGCAAGATAGTTATCTCTAGTCTAAAAATGATGATACTGAAAATCGAATATTTTATTCTTACCTACCTGATCAATAGGGGAGCTAGAATTAGAATACATTTCTTTCTAAGTCTAAGGTCTGTATTTTATTTTGTTTTGTTTTCCCACCATCCAGGTGTCTTCTCCAGTCATGTGGATAAGCATACCAGATAACCAGTCTCATCATTTTATAGTCATACCTCCTTCCCTCATTTGTTCATTCAACCACATTTTTTTGTTGAGTGCCTTCTGTGAAAGAGCCTGAAGGGGTCCTGTGAGATCCAGGCCTGTATGAGACACACTGACTTCTCTGGCTCCATATATCCAAAGTGTTCCATTTTCCCAGTGACTCAAACAACTGAATATGATACAGAATTAATTTCTTACATGCCACAAATCAATAATGGTTATCCTCAGAACAACCACAATGGTAGTTTAGATGGATCCAGATAAGATCAAAATACCTCTCTGTTAACTGTCATCCCAGGTGCACACACACGCACGTACTCTGAAAAGTTGTACCAAAAGCAAACACATATTGAATTATATTTGCCCTTTGGCTTCATTATAATATTAGAGATAAAATTCTATGCATCAGAAGTAACAAATTTGCTCCCACATTGACTCAAGAGGGAATAATGGGACTAGATTTACACTCCCACTTGAAAAAGCAAAAGCCAAACAAACAAAATATATGAGAAAATATTTTCAGAGCACTGAGCATCAGGCAACAAGAGACAGCAATCAAAGAAGAGAGGAAATAAATGAGGTAAGCCCTCATTTGTTCCAGCTTACTACCTTAAGACAGTTTGCAGACTATGCTCTAGGGAACCTAGGCAGAACCTGGCAGTTCACGGGTAAAGAAATAAAGCTGAGATTTCAGGAAAACCAAAGAAGCCAGAGTTTGTAGGACAGAGTACTGAAGAGGAGAAAGCTATGCAGAGAGAGAATTCTAGAGACATGCAGAGGCTTCCTCAGGATTTTGAATATTGATCCAGATAGGAACATGGACATAATACCTGAAGCTGGAGAAAGAACCATTCAAAGAGTTAAAAGGAACAGTGCTCAGCGCTCACACATGATTGGGAATAGTACCTTTTCCACCACTCGAATTGGAAAAATTCATTATCCCTGGGCATTGGGTAGAATACTCAGGAAAGTCTTGCTTTAGTAATGTAGGGTTATCCCCAAATTGCTCCTAACAAAGGATTAAAACAAGACCCTAAAGGTTAAAACTTTTTCCAAGTAACAGCATTGCAGAATAATGTCCAAGAATATTTATAACAGTATACATAAATAAATAAATAAATCTAGCATGCAACAAGGTAAATTTTACAGTGTTTGTCCTCCAGTCAAAGATTCTGACCTAGAGCTGACACATAGGGTTGCAATATCAAAGACATTGAAATAGTCATTATACGTGCATTTCATAAACTCAGAAAGTTAAGTAGAGATGTGGATGATTTTTTTAAGAGACAAATTGAACTTCTAGAAAAAAAATACAATGTGTGAGAGGAAAATACACAGGACAGGATTAAAGTCAGATAAGATATTTCAGAAGAAAAGATAGTGTACCTAAAGACACAACAGGAACAAAATGAACCACTGAGAGAATAATAATTAAAAAATAAAAAAGAACATTAGTGAGCTTCAGTATACTTCAGGCAACCCATATAATATTTGTGATTCCTAAAGTAGAGAAGAAAGCAAAGGGAACACAAAAAAATAATTGAAGAAAAAAATGCCCCCCCACATTTTTTTATTTGATGAAACTATCAGCCTACAGATCTAAGAAATATGAAGAAAACTACACCAAAATACATTATAATCAAACCGCTCAAAACCAGCAATAAAGAGAAACTCATAAAAGCATGCAGAAAAAAAGGATACATTTTATACATAGGAACAAATGCAATAGTGACAGGTTTCTCATCAGAAACAATGCAAACAAGAAGACAAGTTAGGAACATCTTTAAAGCACTGATAGAAGAAAATTGTCAACCTCAAATTCTATACTCAGCAAAAATATCTCTCATAAGCCAAAAGAGAAATAAAAAGATATTATTCAGAAAAATAAAAGCAGAAACCATCATCAGCAGGCACACATTCTAAAAAAAATGCTAAAGAAAGTCCTTTAGACTTCCTTTCAATCTTTCACAAGAATAATATTAAATGGAAATAGGATTCTATACAATGGAACAAAGAGCACTAAAAATGCTTACTACATGGGAAATACATGTTTATTTTTAATTATGCACAACACTTTTGCACAATAATTGACTGTAAATGAACATAGAAACATGCATAATAATATATAGGTAAAATATATGACAATAGCACAAAGTCTGAAGGAGGAAAAATAGAAACATAAGGTTCCTATGCCATGTGTGAAGCAACATATCATGTATATGTAGATTGTGATAACTTAAAGATACACACTGTAAATCTTAAAGCAACCACTAAAATGACAAAAACAAAGAGTTATAGCAAATAAGCCAAAAGAGGAGTTAAAACTGAGTTAATGAAAAATACATGATTCATCCCAAGCAAAGGCAGGAAAGAAGGAACAAAGAACAGCAGGAATTTTGCTTTTTTAATGGCAAGATGATACCCTTAAATAAGTGCATTAAGTGTAAAAAGTTATAATCCTCAATTAAAAGGCAGAAGGTGTCAGAGTTTACAAAAAAGAGATATCCAACTATATGCTGCCAACAGAAACATACTTCAAATATAAAGGTACAAAAAGGTTAAATGTAAAAAGATAAAAGATACACCATGCTAATGCTACTTAAAATAAATCTATACTGGCTATAGGCATGTCAGAAAAAATATATTTTAAAGAGAGAATATACTAAGAATAAAGACATGAAAATCTAGTATGCTGAAAAGTATACAATATTGAATGGAGAAATTAAAGAAGATCTAAATGAGTGAAGAGATATATACCCTGTTCCTGCATCAGAAGACTCAATATTGTTATGTTATCCCCAAATTAGCCTAAGGATTTAATACAATCCCAATCAAAACTCCAACTGTCATTTTAGTAGTAATGGTAACATTGATTGTAAAATTCTTGTGAAATTACACAGGACCTATAAATAACTTGTAAAAGAATAAGAAAGTTGGAAGATTACCACTCCCTGATTTTCATACTCATTATAAAGACGAAGCCATCAAGAGAGTGTGGTGTTACTGCAAGTACAGAAAGACAGATCAATAGAACAGAATAGAGTCCAGAAACTGAACCACACATATTTGGATAATGGATTTTCAACAAAGATGCAAAAGCAATTCAGAGGAAAAAGGATAGTCTTTTCAATAAATGATGGTGCAACAATTTGATAACCATACATAAAAATAAAATAAACAGATCCACAACTTGTACCATATGCAAAATTAACTCAAAATAGATTATTGACTTAAATGTAAAAGCTAAAATTACCAATCTTCTAGAAGAAAACTTCTGTGAGCTTGATTTAGGCAAAGATAGGACACTAAAAACAAGATCCATAAAATAACAAATTGATAAATTGCATTTCATCAAGATTTAAAATTTCACTCTTTGAAAGACACTGCTAAGAAAATAAAAAGAAAAACCCCCAAATGGGGAAAAATATATTTACAGAGCATATATCTGACAAAGGACTAACATCCAGAATGCATAATAAAACTCCAAAACTCAGTAACAAGAAAACAAGTAACGACAACAAAAACTGAGCAAAATATTTGAACAGGCACTTCACTAAGGAAGATATAAGCACATGGAAGATAAGTGCATGAAAATAAACTTGATATCATTCTTCATCAGGGAAATGCAAGTTAAAAATCACAGTGAAATGCCACTACATATTTATTAAAGTTGCTAAAATTAAAAAGAAATAGGTAAAGGGGGTAAAGAGACAGAAAAATCTCAATCACATATAAATTAGTCACAGGAATGAAAGTAAAGCACAGAGAATATAGTCAATAGTTCTGCAACATCTTTCTATATTGACACATACAAACTATGGTACTTGGTGTGAGCATTTAATAAGGTAGATTACTGTGGAATCACTGTGTTGTATACTTGAAACCAATACAATATAGTTTATCAACTATACCTCAATAAAAAAATAAAAATTAAAAATGACCATATCCACACAGGAGAAAGGACAGGTAGACAAAATTGTCCAGGTGCATTCTGCCCAGCAGATTGGGAGCTTTCACAGTCTTCAGGTGCTCCAGCTCCCTGGCTGCCTACACAGCTCCAAGAACCCCTTCTGTGACAGGCAGACTACTGCACCTTTCTCCTGGCCAGTCCCACTGGGCTTGCAAACCAGGAGACCGTACCCTGGCATTAGGTCAGCCAGAGGGAAGATCTGTCTACAGCAACTAAAAACTCAAAGCACAGAGGCTTATACCTGTGTGTTCGACCCACTGGTTCAGGCAGTGGAGACAGGCATAGCAGCCGGGAAGCAGGAAACAGCTCTTTCCTCCTCCCAGGCACCAATACCACTCCCCTGCAATCCCCAACATTGCCTCAGGGGCTGAGATGCTCCAGAGAGTAGAGTTTCTGGGCATTAGAGGGTGCCATACACAAATATGAAACACCAAAGGAACCTGGTCCAGAGTAAAATTATTAATACAACTCCTGAGAAAGATTTAAATGATATTGACCTCATGACTCTCCCTGAAAGGGAGTTCAAAATAAAAATCATTAATATGCTCATGGAGGTAAGGAAAGATAATCAAGAACTCAGGAATGAATTATGGTTGGAGGTCCAATCATTGAAGAGCACAATGGACGGTATTAAAAGCAGATTGAATAAGGTGGAGGAGACGATAAATGAAAAAGAAACTAGAGAAGAGGAATACAAAGAAGCTGAGGCACCCAGAGAAAAAAGGATATCTAAAAATGAAAGAATATTGAGAGAACTGTGTGACCAATCCAAATGGAACAATATTTGCATTATAGGGGTACCAGAAGAAGAAGAGAGAAAAAGGGATAGAAAGTGTCTTTGAGGAGGTGATTGCTGAAAACTTCCCCAATTTGGGGAAGGAGATAGTCTCTCAGGCCATGGAGGTGCCCAGATCTCCCAACACAAGGGACCCAAGGAAGACAAAATCAAGACACATGGTAATTAAAATGGCAAAGATCAAGGATAAGGACAGACTATTAAAAGCAGCCAGAGAGAGAAATAAGATCACATACAAAGGAAAGCCCATTGGCTATCATCAGACTTCTCAGCAGAAACCTTACAGGCCAGAAGGGAGAGGCATGATGTATTTAATGCAATGAAGCAGAAGAGCCCTGAACCAAGATTACTTTATCTGGCAAGATTATCATTTTAATTTGAAGGAGGGATTAAACAATTCCCAGATAAGCAAAAGCTGAGAGAATTTACATCCCACAAACCATCTCTACAATGTATTTTCGAGGGACTGCTATAGATGGAAGTGTTCCTACAGTTTAATAGTGGTCACAAGAGGTAATAAAACCACAGTAAAGAGTGTAGAACAGCTAATTACTAAGAAAATGCAAAATTAAGTTAACTATCCCCAAAGTTAATCAAGGGCTAGACAAAGAGTACAGAATATGATACCTAATATATAAAGAATGGAGGAGGGAAAAAAAAGAACCTTTAGATTGTGTTTGTAATAGCATATAAAGTGAGTTAAGTTAGACTCTTAGATAGTAAGGAAGTTAACCTTGAACCTTTGGTAACCACAAATCTGACGACTGCAATGCCAATAAGTGTATACCTATCCATAATCACCCTAAATGTAAATGGACTGAATGCACCAATCAAAAGACATAGAGTCACTGAACGGATAAAAAAACAAGACCCACCTATATGCTGCCTTCAAGAGACTCACTTTATACCCAAAGACATACACAGACTAAAAGTGAAGGGATGGAGAAAGATATTTCATGCAACTAATAGGGAGAAAAAAGCAAGAGTTGCAGTACTTATATCAGACAAAATAGACTTCAAAACAAAGAAAGTCACAAGAGACAAAGAAGGACATTACATAATGATAAAAGTGTCAATTCAACAATTAGATATAACCATTATAAATATCAATGCACCCAACACAGGAGCTCCTACATATGTGAAACAAATACTAACAGAATTAAAGGGGGAAATAGAATGCAAGGCATTCATTCTAGGAGACTTCAACACTCCACTCACTCTGAAGGACAGATCAACCAGACAGAAAATAAGTAAGGAGACAGAGTCACTGAACAACACATTAGAACAGATGGACCTAACAGACATCTACAGAACTCTACACCCAAAAGCAGCAGAATACACATTCTTCTCAAGTACACATGGGACATTTTGAAGAACAGATCATATACTAGGCCACAAAAAGAGCCTCGGTAAATTCAAAAAGATTGAAATTGTACCAACCAGCTTCTCAGACCACAAGGAATGAAACTAGAAATGAATTACGCAAAGAAAATGAAAAATCCCACAAACACAAGGAGGCTTAATAACATGCTCCTAAATAATCAATGGATCAATGACCAAATAAAAACAGAGATCAAGCAATATATGGAGACAAATGAGAAAAATAATTCAACACCACAAAATCTGTGGGATGCAGTGAAGGCTGTGCTAAGAGAAAGTATATTGCAATACAGACCTACCTCAGGAAAGAAGAACAATCCCATATGAGCAGTCTAAACTCACAATTAACGAAACTAGAAAAAGAAGAACAAATGAGACCCAAAGTCAGTAGAAGGAGGGACATAATAAAGATTAGAGCAGAAATAAATAAAATCGAGAATAAAACAATAGAAAGGATCAATGAAAGCAAGAGCTGGTTCTTCCAGAAAATAAACAAAATAGATAAACCCCTAGTCAGACTTATCAAGAAAAAAAGAGAGTCTACTCACATAAACAGAATCAGAAATGAGAAAGGAAAAATCACTAGAGACAGCACAGAAATACAAAGAACTATTAGAGAATACTATGAAAAGTTATATGCTAACAAACTGGATAACCTAGAAGAGATGGACAACTTTCCAGAAAAATACAACCTTCCAAGGCTGATCCAGAAAGAAACAGAAAATCTCAACAGACCAATTACCAGCAATGAAATTGAACTGGTAATCAAAAACCTACCTAAGAAAAAAGTGCCTGGACCAGATGGCTTCACTGCTGAATCTTATCAAACATTTAGTGAAGACCTAATACCCATCCTCTTTAAAGTTTTCCAAGGTGTAGAAGAAGAGGGAATACTTTCAAACTCATTCTATGAGGCCAGCATCACTCTTACACAAAAAACAGGCAAAGACACCACAGAAAAAGAAAACTACAGACCAATATCCCTGGTGAACATAGACGCAAAAATACTCAACAAAATATTAGAAAACCGAATTAAAAAATACATCAAAAGGATCATCCATCATGATCAAGTAGGATTTATTCCAGGGATGCAAGGATGGTTCAACATTCGAAAATCCATCAACATCATCCACCACATCAACAAAAAGGACAAAAAACACAAGATCATCTCCACAGAAAAAGCATTTGACAAAATTCAACATCCATTCATGATAAAAACTCTCAACAAAATGGGTATAGAGGGCGAGTACCTCAACATAATAAAGGCCATATATGAAAAACCAACAGCCAACATTATACTTAACAGGGAGAGGCTGAAAGCTTTTCCTTTAAGATTGGGAACAAGACAAGGATACCCACTCTCCCCACTTCTATTCAACATAGTAGGGGAGGTCCTAGCCACTGCAATCAGACAACACAAAGAAATAAAAGGCATCCAGATTGGCAGGGAAGAAGTTAAACTGTCCCTGTTTGCAGGTGACATGATATTGTACATATAAAACCCTAAAGAATCTACTCCAAAACTACTAGATATAATATCTGAATTCAGAAATGTTGTGGGATACAAAATTAATGTGCAGAAATCTGTGGCATTCCTATACACTAACAATGACCTAGCAGAGAGAAATCAGGAAAACAATTCCATTCACAATCGCATCAAAAAGAATAAAATACCTAGGAGTAAACCTAACCAAGGAAGTGAAAGACCTATACTCTGAAAACTGCAAGACACTCATGAGAGAAATTAAAGAAGATACCAATAGATGGAAACACATCCTGTGCTCATGGATCGGAGGAATTAATATTGTCAAAATGGCCATCCTGCCTAAAGCAATCTACAGATTCAATGCAATTCCTATCAAAATACCAACAGCATTTTTCAATGAACTAGAGAAAATCATTCTAAAATTCATATGGAACCACAAAAGACCCCGAATAGCCAAAGCAATCCTGAGATGGAAGAATAAAGCTGGGAGGATTATGCTCCCCAACTTCAAGCTATACTACAAAGCCATAGTACTCAAGACAATTTAGTACTGGAACAAGAACAGAGCCATAGACCAATGGAACAGACTAGAAAGCCCTGATATAAACCCAACCATATATGGTCAATTAACATATGATAAAGGAGCCATGGACATACAATGCAGAAATGACAGCCTCTTCAACAGCTGGTGTTGGCAAAACTGGACAGCTACATGCAAGAGAATGAAACTGGATTACTGCTTAACCCCATATACAAAAGTAAACTCAAAATGGATCAAGGACCTGAATGTAAGTCATGAAACCATAAAACTCTTAGAAGACAACATAGGCAAAAATCTCCTGAATATAAGCATGAGCGACTTCTTCCTGAATGCATCTCCTCAAGCAAGGGAAACAAAAGCAAAAATGAACTCATGGGACTACATCAAACTAAAAAGTTTCTGTATGGCAAAGGACACCATCAACAGAACAAAAAGGCATCCTACAGTATGGGAGAATATATTTGTAAATGACATATCTGACAAGGGGTTAACATCCAAAATATATAAAGAACTTACACGCCTCTACACCCAAAAAGCAAATAACCCAATTAAAAAATGGGCAGAGGATATGAAGAGACAGTTCTCCAAAGAAGAAATTCAGATGGCCAACAGACACATGAAAAGAGGCTCCACATCACTAATCATCAGGGAAATGCAAATTAAAACCACAATGAGATATCACCTCACACCAGTAAGGATGGCCACCATCCAAAAGACTAAGAACAACAAATGCTAGTGAGGATGTGGAGGAAGGGGAACCCTCCTTCACTGCTGGCGGGAATGTAAGCTAGTTCAACCATTGTGGAAAGCACTATGGAGGTTCGTCAAAAAACTAAAAATACAAATACCGTTTGATCCAGGAATCCCACTCCTTGGAATTTACCTAAAGAATACAACTTCTCAGATTCCAAAAGACATATGCACCCCTATGTTTATTGCAGCACTTTTTACAATAGCCAAGATATGGAAGCAACCTAAGTGTCCACCAGTAGATGAATGGATAAAGAAGAGGTGGTACATATACACAATAGAATACTATTCAGCCATAAGAAGGAAGCAAATCCTGCCATTTGCAACAACATGGATGGAGCTGGAGGATATTATGCTCAGTGAAATAAGCCAGACAGAGAAAGTCAAGTGCCAAATGATTTTCCTCATTGTGGAGTATAACAACGAAGCAAAAGTGAAGGAACAAAATAGTAGCAGACTGAGAGACTCCAAGAAGGAACTAGTGGTTACCAAAGGGGAGGGGTGTGGGAGGGTGGGAGAAGGGGATTGTGGGGTATTATGTTTAGTACACATGGTGTGGGGGATCACGGGGAAAACAGTGTAGCACAGAGAAGGCAAACAGTGAATCTGTGTCATCTTACTACACTGATGGACAGTGACTGCATTGGGGTATGAGTGGGGACTTGATAATATGAGTAAATGTAGTAACCACACTGTTTTTTCATGTGAAACCTTCATAAGAGTATATATCAATAATACCTTAATAAAAATAATGACCATATCCAGTGTTGGTGAGGAGGTAGGACTCTCATGCACTGCTGATGGGATGTAAAGAGGCAAAGTCACTTGAGGAAGTAGCTTGGCAGGTTCTTACAAAGCAAAACATGCATCAACCAGACGACCCATTCTGCTCCCACTTATCTACCCAAGAGAAGAGAAAGTATATGGAAAGCCATGCATGAAACACTAAGATTTGTTCAAAAAATCTTCACAGCAGTTTTCACTTGCTATGACCAAATTCAAAATAACCTAAATGCCAATAAGAGGTGGATGGATAAACAAATTGTGGTGTATCCACACAATGGAATAAAAAGGACCGAGATATTGCGGTAGTATAAGTGACCCTGAGAATAATCATGCGGAGTGAAATAAATAAACTAGAGGGCACATACTGTTAGATTCCACTTAGATAAAATCCTAGGAGGCATGAACTAACGTGTAGGAGAGAAGGCACGTCCGTGGTGGGGTATCCCGAGAAGCAAGAAGGAGAGATTACAAAGAGCACGGGGAGCTCTTGGGGGTGTGGAGGTGCTCAGTGCCATGACTGCAGCGATAGTCTCATGAAGATACACATCTGCCAGAACTTACCAAAGTATATGGTTTTTAATATGTTCAGCTTATTAGAAATTAAAATAATTTGTATGGTCTTTAAGAATAAGTTCTGCTTAAAAATGCAATCAATCTTTTAAAACATATTTCCAGAGGACTAAAAAAACAAAAACTTCTGATGAAATATTAAATTATCCAAAACAAGCCACAGTATATGAATGGGAAACAGCTATGCTTGTTCTGATTGGCAGAAGAGCTAGAGAGCCTGAAGGAAAAACAGTGGCAGCTTAGCTGAACAGAGCTCAGTGGAAAGTGGCTGCAAATGTCGCAGTGTCCCTCATAACTATGCCGCAGGGGTAGGGGGAGAAGGCAGCCCCTTCTACTGCCTCAGTGTGTATTTCTCAGCACTTGGAAGGTGCAGCTGGCTTCCAGAAATGCACAGGTGGGACTGGCCTGAGGGCAGATGGGCAGGGCCGGAAGCTGCAGATACAGAAAAAACACCATAAATCCAGCCATAACCTAAAAATAGAGGGAATGGGGTGGAGGGGAATGCCTCCCTTAGCCACACAGTTCAGCAGTCCCCATAGAATGTGCAGCAGAGCCTGAGGTCTGATGGTGAGGTCAGCACTTAGCCCTGAAAGGCTGGGAGGCCCAGAGTCCCCATCCCTCCCAACCCCACTCTCCAGGCAGAAATAGAACCAAACCTCGTGCTTGCTTCCTTCCCTGGGTCTCTGCACTCTCATCTACAGGCTGAGAGGTTGCCCAAAGCTTTGCGGAGTGGTTACTCAGGGCTGGCCAGGGACCCATGGGTCCTATTCTTCATCTTTCACTATTTCCAAACTTCTTTTTCCAGACTGGACTGGTTTTCTTTTCCTTTCTCTCTCTTCTCTCTCTCTCCTCCCTCACATTTCCTCCTTCCTTCCAATCTGCTTTAGATGGTATCTGAACAAAGCAGGGAATACAAAAATCAAGTATGTGAAGATCACTTTTTCAGCAAATATTTACTAAGGAGCCTCCATGTACTGGAAACTGGATGGTTGCTGGGATGAGCAAACGGAGAGTAAAGTCAAAGGGATGAACATGCACAGTGCCCTGCAAAATTACCCACATATGCTGAAAGCAAACATGTAGAAATCAGTGATGGAGGGAGCCCTGGGAAAGGGCAGATAGCTTTGTCCCCAAAGTACTCCAGGAAGAAGATACCATTTGACTGTACTCTGCAGGAAGAGTAGGAGTTTGTCAGTCCAACAGGAATGAAGTGGCCAGAAAAACGGGCATTTCGTGCAGCAAACAAGTGCAAAAGCAAAGAGCAGTGAATGGAAGTTCCTATTGTTAACATTAAAAACTCCAGCCTGGCTGGACCATGACATGAAATGTATCTGTGGCTGGAGCAGCCCTACAGGTGCGAATTAAATGCCTACTAGATCTGGGGCCGGTGTAAGCCACTAGCTCAGGGCCACCATTTTTTTTTTCTCCAGAAGAAGGTAAGTTTGAATTATCACTGATCTTGGCTTCAACTCTGTGATCTCATGATACTTCCATGTGTCAGCAGCATCTCCTGTCTCTCTCCGTACGTGTATGAACCCATCGTCCTAACATATCTACTGTATCTTTGGAGAGCGTGAATGATGAACTGTCTCTCCCATAAACGATCCACAAGCAAATCTCACCCCTGAAGCCAGAGCTGATTTTTGGCCTAAAGCCTGGTCTTTAGATGTAGTTAAGGATAAAGAGAGGTGATCTAAAAGTTAATATTTTCAGCAAGCAGTGCAGTTAAGGGAAATAATAAATGTGATGTCGGTGCAACTTTGCCAGCACTGTTAAACATTTTTCACGATGCAACAAGCATATGCTATAGATAATTGTTCTCTCTGCCTGTCTTCCATCAGCCTTGTCCTCAGGGAGGAAAAGAGGAAAACAGAACATTCAGCAGAAGACCTGCAAAGGACTGCAAGCTGGTCAAGAGCCTAACCTCTGGCTCGTGCAACTTCCAGTGACCCAAGCTGTGCTTCCAAGCACCTGGCCTGCTCTGCTACAATGCAGAATTGCATACGTCAGCAGGAGTCCCAAACTCCCATTTTACAGAAGAGAGACCTTCCTAGGAGGCCTAAGAAATGGGTTCCAGACTGAGTCATGAAGAGAATTGTAGCCTCTTTTTGTAACTGAGCTTCTAGGAATCTGTTTGAAGGAAATTAAAAAAAAAAAAAAAGCAAAGATCAGGTAATCAGATCCAAGATGGAATTCCAGCTCTTCTTTTTCCTGGATGAACAATGCTTAGCAAGATGGTTGCCTTCTTTGCATTTCCTCGTTAGATGGGAATAATAATATCTAGTGCAAAGGACTGCCACAGGGTTGGAGGGAATGCATGTGAAGGGCTTGGCATGGTGCCCAGTACAAATTAAGCACTTGCTAAGGACTCCATGATACTATATCCACGGCATGAGGCCTAGTCTGTGTCCCTCTGATGACAAATAATAAAGGCATATTTCACAGGGAGGTAGGGTTATGAAGTTAATACAAGTGGAAAGTGAACTATAGTCAAACTGCCCTTGAAAATCACTTAGGAAAGTGCTATGGCAGACACCAACTTTTTAGTGAATCCAACACAGCCAGTGGTTTGTTTTTTTTATTTTTTCCCCAACCCAGCAATTAAAAACATTTTTTTCCCACCCCTTAATGGGTTTACCACCAGATAAAGTAATTGGCTTATGTGTCAAGACAATATTCTACCCAGTTTTTAGAGAGGCATGCGATGAAGGCAGCTGGCAGAAGGAAGAGTACGTCTTTTATTTCCTCATCTGTCAAACGATAAAAACAAGGCAGCACTGGGTGCCCTGCCCTCCTTACGACTTTATTATGACAGCCAAATAAGAAAATGCAAGGAAGAAAAAACTTTTTAGGCTATAAGATACTTGCAAAAGAACATTACTCAGCAGATCTGTCTTCATGTAAAGCACCCCAGAAATTCCTGACTTCAATGAAGAAGACGGAAACGATTTGAAATGTGACAGGTGATACTGGTCATCTCTAGTTGTAGCCCTCATTTGGTTCTATAAGTAAAAGACCAAGGGGATTTAGAGATGCCCAATCTCATCACAGAAATCCAAGTGCAATTTTTCCCAGTGGAAGTGTAACTGCACTTCCTAGTGATCTCTTCTGCATGAGCAGAATGGAGAGTTATTGCCTGGAAGTTGGACTCAAAGAGAATCCAAGGTCAAGTGAGTGTGACGCAAATTACCTCTACCTGGTGAGAAACTAAAATACTTATTCCCGTGTCTTGAAGCTACCATTCCCATCAGGTCCAATATGCAATTCTAAAAGCCAGATGCATCTTAAAGAGAGTCTTACAATCACTGACAGCAAGGCAGTCGTAATGTTGTAGGTCTCACTAACTAGGTATCCATGAACTGGGACATAACTGTTCAAATTGTTTCCACTTCTGAGTCTAAAACCCTATGGAACAGCTCGCTCTCTAAGTCTAAAAGAACAATCCGAAGCGATCAGGAAGCATCGTATCCCATGTCATGACATCATTCTCCCTGCTCTTCTTCCTCCTCCTGACTCTTGATGGTCTGTAAAATGATGGTGTTTCTTGCACTTGGTGGTGTCCCAGGTGACAGGAAAGGCACAGGAAACCCAGGGGAGGCGTGACTGAGTTGCACTAAGTTTTAAGATTTCTTCTATACTCATGGAACAGCATCTAATTATGATCTAGCTTCCCCAATACCTGTCACTAAAAGGGGAGACTCGACCAACACCAGACATGAGTCTCCTAGGAAGGGTGTTTCTCATACATCAGTAATGACAGAACCTGGCTTAATACTTCCACGGCTGGAAGGTTTGATGGGCAGGGTTGAGAACCTCGGAGTCTGATCACTTAAGGGCACTTCAGCAAACTGCAATCTCTCAGCTGGAAAATCTGTGGGGAAGATGCCAAACCACAGTGATCTCATCACATTTCTGTCCCTTTGCAAGGCTCTGCCTGGACAGCCAGCCTGGCTCCTACAGGACCCTGCTGTCCTTTCTCTCTCTGTTTATACACCTCTGTCTTAGCACTTAGTCTTGCTCTGTGTGGTGGGAGGGCTGACCCCATTCGGGTGCCATTTTCCAGGTCCTTGTTCAACTGCTTGGATTCAGCTTGGTTTCAGCTGGCACCAGGGACTGACAAGAGATGGGAGGCTGAGAAATAGGGCACAGCCAGAACATTTCCTTCCTTCTCTTTCTTTCTCAAAACCTGCCCTGGTGACAGCTCACTGTCTGTGCTGTGTCTCTGGCTCCCCCAGAGCAGCTCATGGTGGTTCCGGCTTGTGCCAGGGGACCCCAGCCCCTTGCTTCTGATGCCACCACCTCCTCCCTCTGTCCTTCCAGCAGAGGGTAGGAGCATTTACTGCCGCTCCCAATTTCTGTACTGCCTCTCTGTTCTCTGCTCGGTTTCTTAGCCCTTCGTTCCTGCATAACCAACATCCCATACCACCCTGACTGGTTGTTTCCCTGGCTGGGCTGTGAGTATCAATGTCAGTATCCTCAATGTGGTTATGAGCTGCTGTAAGTCAAGAACTCCCTCCCACATCTTTGTACACAGACATCTGGGTGGGTGCTTGATAAATTGTCATCCAATGGAATTTAAAATACTTTATGTGAAATCCAACCTTGAGAACAGATAGACCTGAGAAGCTGTTCATTTTAAATGGAGACGTTTGCTACTATAGTTAATCTAAGACTTAATTTAAGAAAATCACATGTTCATGCCATTTCCAGAAGCATAAGCACCTGCAAAATTATTTCTTTTGGACAGCCCCTGAAACTCAGAGCACCTAGCAGGTACCTTAAAGAGAAGACTTAGTCCTCACGCCTAACTAACTTCTGTAGTACTGGTCCCATTTTACAGATGAGGAAATTGAGGCTCAGAGATACTGATAATACTCCAGGTGTACACACTTCGCTTGAAACCTAGTCAACATGTAGTGTAGTAATTCTCAAACTTTAAGGACTTTAAGAATCAAGTATTTGTTAGGAATGCAGAATCTGAGGCCCATACCCAGAGAATCTAATTTAGCAGGTCAGAAGTGTGGCTCCTTTATAGCATTCATGATACACATACTCTGTTATGACACCCCTCTTGATTCTGATGCAGGTGAAGCCACAGTACCACCTTGAGGAATACTGCCCTAAACATAAGGAAGATGGGTCTGTGTTAAGTTAGTTCATGGTACAGCCCCAGAGCCTAGCTAAAGAGATAGGATCAATAAATAATCATAATAAATAATCGTAGAATTAATACATGAATAAATGAGTGACCATTAACTTAACTATTTCAAATCCTTAACATTTTCTATTACCATTTACTAGCTCTCCCTTTAGACACCATGCTTATTCATTTATTAAGTCACTCAATGAACATTTAACTCTTACCACAGGCCTGACCAGTGGTAGATGCTGAAGAATATGCAAATAGCAATTAAATATTCAAGACACAGGCCTTCTCCTTTACAGAGTTCCAATTACTGCAATGGAAGGACCAAGCAAGTAAGGACAACAGAGATCTATAATAATGTGTTAAAAGGGTGTTTTATGCATCTCTGTGCTGCAGGCAAATTAGGACCATGAAGGGGGGAGTGGTCAATTTCACCTCCAGGAAGGAGGTTCTAGAAAGATCCCACAAAGAGGTAATGACCATGATACCTCTCAAAAGACAGACAGATGTTTGCCAGTCACAGGCAGGGTGGGGGTAGCCTTGACACAGGAAGGTAGAGCTTAACCCCTCCTGGAAGTGCAACTGGCTCTGCAGGACTTAGGTCCCACGTGTGGACCTCACACATGGACAGACATGCAAACCCATCTAATGCGACCCCCTCCAAGAAGTGCAAATAGCAGAAAGACTCCCCAGTCAGTGTTGGGTGGCAGGGAAGAGAGTCCCTCTATTATAAACTGTGCTTTCCTCTTCCTGCCCCAAATGTATACAGTAGGCCCCCTTATCCTCAACGTGGCTTTTCGTGGAATCAGTGACTCATGGTCAAATGTTGTCTGGAAGCCCATGGTCCTAAGGCCACGTCACAATGCTTGCATTTTTGACCTCCCTTCATCTTATCAGGTAGGCATTTTATCATCTCACCTCAACACAAGAAGGGTGAGTGCAGCATTTTGAGAAAGAGAGAGTCCGCATGCACATAATTTTTATTACAGAATATTTTAATCTTCCTATTTTATTATTAGTCATTGTTGTTAATCTCTTACTATGACTAATTTATAAGTTAAACTTTATCATAGGCATGAATGTACAGGAAAAAACAGTTATCTATAGGGTTGGGTACTATCTGCAGTTTCGGCATCCACTGGGGGGTCTTGGAACCCCCATGGTTGTGGGGGGACTAGTGTACACACTTGAAGAGGAAGAGGGATTCTCTGTTTATTTCATCCTTTAATAAGTAAGTGGTTAGAGCTGGGATTCTAGGCCAAGGTGGCTAAGCCCAAACGCTGCCCTGCTAATCACAGCATTCATTAGATTTCAAGAAACTTGGAAGTAAGAGTTGGAATGGGGGAAATAAGACTCTTGATATAACTTTTCCATTATGTGGTTCCTGGGCTCTGCTTTAATGCAAACCCAAACATTCTTCAGGTGAAGGTCACATGGGTGACCCTGAGCTAGACATTTTTATCCTCACTGGCTCATTTTGTCCTCAACGTGGTTCTGAAATTTGCATTATTTTCTTCATTGTATAGGTGGGGACCCCAAAGCTCAGATAGGCCAAAGGGCTTGTCCAGGGCCACCCAGCTGGTAGGCTGCTCACCTCCAGCGATGAGGGCACTTGACTCACATGTCATTTTCTTTTTCTTTTTTTTTTCCTGCTGCTGCTTTCGATGGAATCTGGCATATCCAGATAATGATGTAATGCATACCCCATAGACCACCTGTAACTACAAGGCAATTTAGTATCATCTCATTTCCCTTCCACAACAGTGGCCATTATCCCCATCTTATAGCAAAGATTACTGCAAATTAAATATGTCAGTGATTTGGCAAGACACACAGCCATGAAATGGTGGGGCTATTGAACTTAACTCCCCTCTTACTTTAGCTTGAAATTTCGATATTTAGAAGAAACCTATTTGTTTCTGGATTGTCCTTATTTCCCCAGTCATTTTTCAAGTATAAATTTTATGTGGAAAACCATTACTGTTCACTCTGGAGTTAAGAGGTGTGTCAGGGGCAACATTTGGCGGCTTAAATATTAGTTCAGCTGTAATCTAAGACCCATTTTTATTCTTTGAATTTGCAAGCAGACCACTAAACCATGACAAATCTGACATTTTTTGAGGAACAAAAATATTTGAAATGTCCACAACATTAAACTTTAAAAATATTTGCAGCAACATTTCCTATAAGCTTTAGTATTCCTCTTTAGTATTATCACATTTGACATAATTACACCTTGGAAATACCTCAAACTTGTAATGACATCCTTTCAAGAATTATTACTAATTATTGTACTTGACATTGACAAATTAAACATGTTGTTTAATGTAATTACACTAAATAATTCAAAATCCTAATTATGCTTAGAAATAGCAATTAGAATAATGAAGTAAAAAAAAACCCAAACTACTGTAAATTCAACTGATTCAGTATCACAAAGTGGAATTTTCTAGATTTTAATAAAAATGGACTGATATGACTTATAAAATTATATCTTTAATCAAAAATGATGAAACATTTCAATGGCTTCAAAAGTCTTGGCAGAGACAATGAGAAAATAAAAGAGAGATACTTTGGTGTTTTGCAAAGGGTTGTGTCTACAGAGGAGTCAGACTTGAGGGTGAATCCGAACCAGCTCACCCCCACGACCTGGGTAACTCTAGGTTAGAGATGTAGTTTTTCTGAATATTTTTCTTCTGGAATTATATTTGCCTCTAGGCCTGATATAAAAATCTGAGCGTTTCTATTTTCCTTCTACCACAGCTGACAGTAGCCAAGATATGGAAACAACCTAAGCGCCCAACAAAGGATGAGTGGATAAAGGAAGTGTGGGCTGTGCATGCAATGGAATATAATTCAACCATAAAAAAGGAGGAGATTCTGCCATCTGTGAGAACATGGATGGAGCTTAAGGCCATCATACTAACTGAAATAAGCCAGTCAGAGAAAGACAAATATCACGATTCCACTTACCTGCAGTATTAAAACAGTCACATGCATAGAATCAAAGAATGACATGGTGCTGCCAGGGGCCGGGGAGAAGGGAAAATAGGGAGGTACAAGTCGAAAGGTAAAAGGTTCAGTTCAGCAAAGTGAGTAAACTCTGGGGATCTACTGTACAGCATTGTGCCTGTGGTCAACAATAACATACTATACACTTAAGAATGGGTTATAAGAAGGTAGATACCACGTTAAATGTTCCTACCAGGATAAAATGAAAATTTTTTGAAAAGCGTAAACTAAGGATATAAAGATATAAAGTGCCTAACACAGTGCATGACCCCTAGGAAGGGCTCCAAGAATTCAGGTTCTCTGAATCCTACTCTCTAAAGGCAAGAATATATTGAATGCAAAATCCTAGGCTCCTTGGGGAGAAAAGAAAGGAGACTTAAGGTAGATATCAAAAAATTAATAATCTGAAAAGGCAGGAAAATGATCTCTAATTTGTAGGTATATGAGAATATGGTGAGATGATATTTGTAAACATATACCTACCAGAGTACCTGGCACATAATCAGCTCTTCAAAATTGATGGGGTTTTTCCCCCCTTTTATAAAAATTTTTTAACTGAGATAGAAACTTGTCCAAAGTCACTAAGTTGAGTCTGGATTTGAACCCAAGTCCGTGGGAGACTGATGTAGTCTCTTTACACTGTGCTGCTCTGTGTTACATTATGCGGGGGGGGGGGGGTTGGCCTGCACCTTGGCAGCAGCTCCCAGTCAAGGACACTCCTGAACTGGCTCATCTGGGCCTGCTCCCTCTGCCTGCGCTGGCTCCAGCTGGCTAAGCTAGTACATTTCTGAGATACAGCTCTCGGCTCCCCAGGGGAATGTCAGAGCCAGAGGGGTAGACACCACTTTTATTTGGATCTTGACAACTTTCTTCTTATTTGTAAAACACTGTGATAAAGTAACTTTTTGTCTCAGAGAGACAGCTTATCAGACATCCCATCAGAGAAGAATGACTGTAAAATGCACTTATTTTGTTTTTCAAGATAAAAAGACACAGAGACAGAATCTGGGTATGATGAAATGACTGACTGGTGGAAGCTAGCTCTCTGGGGAGTTGGGGAGGGGCCCTGGCCACCCCTCAGGTGGTGGAGGCAGCCTGCCCAGGTCTTGGCTTCTACTCCGGGTGGGTCAGCCAAGCTAGTGATTAAAGACTGCACCTCTCGTCCTCCCTGAGACCTTGACCGCCACTCTGCAGATGGGTGTCTTGCGGCTGACATAAAACGTGGGCACATATTTTTAAAGCCCTAGTGTGTGCAAGTAACTTTGCTAAGCACAATGTCTGGGAGGGGGAGGAGGTAGTTATTATACAGCAGAAAAGACACATTTTTCTCACAAGGTTATGCCAAGCACAGGCATGAAGAACATGGTACAGAATAAGACTCAGGAGAAATGATTTAAGTACTAAGAAGAAGATAAGGTGATATACCCATTAATCATTTAATGAATCTACAAGATACTTTTACTTGCTACTAACAGGTGCCAAGTGTGTGTATGTTACAGCTCCCAGCCTTTAAAGATGATGGACTGGGCAGGAACCAATTTTGGAGACAAATAGGTTGAGGCCCCTGTGTCTGCCTCTTACCAGCTGGCTAAGTTTGGAAAGAGTCCCTAACTTCCCTGAGTCTGAAGTTACTCAACTATAAAATGGCTGTGGGTCAGAAGTGCTGCCAGCATCAGGGAATTGTTATCATCCGATATGAGGACCCTCTTTCCACTCCTTCTCAGGTGTCCTTGATGAGTCCACACGGCCCTGCCTTCTGCAGGTCTCATTTTAGTTCCAGTCCCTCTCAAATTCCATCATTTGCTTAGCAACCTAAGTGAACGCACTCGTATTCGTATAATAAATACTAGTACATTAGTAGTTATTCTTCAGCCATTTCAAATGTAGACGATCCCCACCTTTTCTGGTATTTGCACATACTACATAATGATTCCATCCCAATTTCAGAAATGTGATTCACAGAACACAGAATTTGGAGGCAGGAGACTGATCGGAGTCTGACTTTGCCAACTACATGCTGTGGCTGTGAGAGCATTACTAAGCTTCCCTGAGAGCTTGGGTTCCATATCTTATAGAACGTCAGGCTACTAGAGCCCAGTGGGAGAGAGAAACCCAGATGTGCAGATAGTAAAGAGCAATCACTACATGAATAAATCTGAGAACCAGGCAGAGGCCATGGGGATGGGGAGAAGATGACTGATGAAAAGAGAGAGAGAGGAAGAAGAATTCTAGAAGAAGAGACTAGTCCTGCTGGCAACTTGGGGACCTGAGTGGTGGGAGCAGTCAGGATTGGTGGGCAGATCTGCATGAACAGTGACAGCAGGGAGAGAAAGGGTCAGGGGAAAGGGAGATGTTTGGGACAGAGATGCTGGACGTGCTGAGTTGCAATGCAGGCAGGTGTTCCGTGGACACGAAGCCTTCAGGCTGGCTTTGCATTAGGGACACACAAGAGGATCATCTTCCCACACAGGGGACAGCTTGAGTGAGCTCTCCACGGTGGAGACAAGATAAAGGAAGGTGAGCCATTTCCTCCTCCATGTCCATCCTTTCCTGGGTTCTCAGTCCAGTTCTCTCCCCCAGCCTCCTCAGATTCTGGTCCCTTCAGATCTGCTCCTTGGCATCTTGCATCATGGCCCCCCTTAGAAGCTCTTAGGCAACAGAGCTGCAGACGGTGTCTCTTCCAGATCTGAGCTGGAAGGTGGCAGATATTCACCAATATAGCTTCATGTATAGGAAGTGTAGGAAGGACTGTGGAACAATGTCCCGAGGATATGTATTAACACTGCAGGGCTTGAGACAGAATGGCAAGGAAGCAAGCATGGAGGAGGAGCAGCATTAGAGAGATGCTGGTGTGTTCTGATTTCACTTTTCTAGTCAGAGGAAACATGAGCATACTTTAAGGTCAGAAAAAAGCTGCCAGAGGAAATAAAGAGCTTAAATGTGCTGAAGCTGGAGAGTGAGTGAGCAATACAACGCTCTGAGAAAACATCTCAGAGCAGAAGGATGTCCTAAAAGAGAAAAGCCCATTTTGTAGAAGGTAGCAAATGCTAAATATCACTAGGGATTGCTGAAGGAAGAAGGGAGGATGGGAAGAAGAGAATTATCTGGATGTGGGAGGAAGTTAGATTCTTTAGACCTCAGCGTGGGAATCTGAGACCGAAGCAAAGAAGAGGGGAAGGAGGGGCAGGATGTAGGGAGTTTACCGAACACACTCAGCATGTATACTCATTAACATATTTAATGATCATAGTATTAACCTAGTTAAGTTTGCGTGACTGAGAGAAGTTACATAATTGTCAAAGCCAAATTTCAGTCTGTGGTCCAGTGGGGATTTGAATCTGGGTCTATCCAACTTCATAGATTGCACTTTTCCATTTATTTTTGTCTTTCCCCCATATATCCATGCTTCTTTCTCCTACTATCAACAATTTTTTGTTAGCAAATTTATATAAGGACAAGTGTTGTATGGTCCCACAAGCTACAAGCCAAGAAAAACACCACATTTGTTTACACTTACAAATCAATAAGAAGTTGGTTTTATTTCCTGGAATCAAAAGAAAACATAAATCAAAAAGTCCCTTCCTCCTAGACTGCCTTCCTCGCTGAGAGCCACCATTTCCAGTAGATTAAGTTGAAGATGGAAGCATTGTCGCCAGACATTCCCCTCTCCCTCAGGAATATATCCCATGATGTTACCTCCTAGACATCTCTTATATCCATCCTCTTGCTCCAGGTCTCCATCTTCACCTACCTGGAAGAGCTTCATCTACTTCTCCAACTCTCCCTCTTGCCAACCCTCACTCCCTCCCCCTCCCAGTACGCATTACCTTACAGCACCTTACACTTTAGGATCTGTGTCTTATTCCCAAAATCCTTCTGTATTCTCATGTCCATGCTCATAGTTGCCCCACTTTCTGCGTGACCACCTGTCTCGCTCTCCAGCCCTAGCACACCCATCTGGTGAACACCCATTTGGCCTTCAATCCCTTCTAAGGAGCCTTTCTTGACCCATGATTTCCTCCCCTTCCCCCAAGAGAACTGTATTCTATTCCCTGTGCAGAATTCCATCAGAGAACCTATGACATACTTTTGTGCTCACTTGCTCATGTGTCTCCTACCCTTATCAGCCTCCACGCACCTTGAGTGCTGCATTCCACTTTACTGTAGCCTGGGGCTTGGCACCTATGTGCTGAATGAATGAATGAATCAATCAATCAA
This sequence comes from Smutsia gigantea, assembly GCA_032199065.1. Classification (NCBI taxonomy): domain Eukaryota; kingdom Metazoa; phylum Chordata; class Mammalia; order Pholidota; family Manidae; genus Smutsia; species Smutsia gigantea. The sequence goes on along the minus strand of JAVSCE010019977.1, from coordinate 26,279 downwards.
TGAAGATTGACCTTTGGCTCAAAAACCATACATTTTTTTCTGGTGTATATTGGAATTTGTCATGATGTTAATTGGAAGGAAAGCCTTTATAAACTTTGAAAATCTCACAGAAACTCTTTCTGTTTTATTTTGTTTTGTTTTCTTGGATGCTTTGTCTTGCCCATCAGAGTTTAGGTTGGAAACGTGAGTGGCAATTAGCATGACAGGCCTAGTGATTACTCCCATAATCTGCAGTCCCTAAGTGGTGGGAAATACTGGCCTTGTGTAGACTTTGAGTGTATTTCCTTATTAGGAAATCACAGTGATTTCATGTAAGTCACGAAGGAAATGTTTTTACTGAGAAATCACATGCTGTAACTAATGAGAAAGAAACAAAATATGTATTTTTAAATCCCACATACTAACACTATGCCTAACAATGAAATTATGTATTCAGAAAGTTCTAAGCTTACGCTTGGCCTAGTTGAACAGAAAGATGTTAATTCATCTGAACCCCTAGTGCATAAAAACACATCCGATGTGATGTGATAACGACTTGTGGCCACTCTTGTCAGTTTCAGAGGTACTTTCTCAGGCATTCTCTCCTGCAGTCCTCACAATGGGTACGGGGCTTTTACGTGTTTAACAGAAATGGAAACTGAGGCTCGGACTTGTTAAGTGACTTGTCTGAGATCATGCAGGGATCAGGAGAGAGCCGCAACAGACGCCCTGGCCTATTGGATTCCCGCAGCCCCAGGGATGCACCCCCTGGGCTTGTGCCCACTGTATATTGATTCCAATAAACAAACTTTAAGGTTACTACGAAATCATTCACACAATTACTGGAAAACATGATAGAAGCTCCTTGACCATCACTGATACTCTCTTCAATAACTCCCTCCATCGTTTTAAATGAAGGGAAAAACGAGGGTAAATATAAGCTGGGACGTAGCTTCTCTGGGTCCAGTCCCAGCTTTGATGGCACATTCACTGTTTGACCTTGAGTCATTTTTTCAGATTTCAGACTTAAACCTAGTCAAATAAGGTGTTTGGGCTTAATAATTTCAAAAGTACACCCGTCTTTGACTATGTCATGGGAAAATAGATGGTAAAACTAAAGAAAAACAGCAGATTCAGGATATCCTCTTAATGACCAGTTCTCAGCCTGGGAAGTTTCCTCAGACAGGAGGGTGGTTAGCAGCTGATCGAAACCCAGAACCCATCAATATTCATTTTTAAGTAAGTAAATGAATTAAGGAATCATATCCATTCTTGTATTTTTACCTGGGTTTCATTTTCAAGACAGATGTCTTCCTGTGGATGCTTTTTACATATCCTAAATATCTCGGTCTATAACAACATAGGCCAGCCTGAGTTGCTGGTGTTGGGGTGACATTAGAACAATGCAGGAGAAGTTGTGCAAAGTGGAACAGAATCAACAGCATATATCAGTCAGAGACATCTCAGCTTAGCCTAGGCAGAGGGTGAGTGTCCCAGGATTCTTATGAATCACTGACTCCTTGAGAGCTGATATCTTTTTATCTTTTATGTACAATCAAGTCTCTTTTTCCTTTAAAGGCAAGGATGTTGGGAGTGTTAATTTTCTTCTTGGCAACTGTAAAAGGAGAAGTGAATCTACTTGTTTTAGGACCTCAGTCTTATGAATGGCATTACAGTAACTCTGACATCATGTCCAGAATTCTTTCCTCAGTACCATGTACCATAATCATAATTTCTATTTATTGGAAAATATCAAGCTTTGTTCATTTTTATAATCTATGTCTCTTCTGATCTTACTTACTGAACCCCTTTTCTGATTCTAGGTATTGTCAAAATTTCTTCGATTCCTATTAATGAAGTTAATTAGTGTTTAAGTAAGAGCTTGATTCAACTCATTCAGACAACATGTTCCAAATGCCAGGTTTTTCTGGGCATTGGAGCTATGGTGGTAAACAAGCACACAATCTCTTGCCCTTGAAGGCTTTTCCAGCTAATTGGGGAGAGATAAGTATGTAAAAATCATTTAATATATGTGCTATAATAAAAATAGAGTGCATGGCACAGTGACCCCTAAGAGAAGGGCCACCTAATTTGGAATGAGAGGGGGTTTAGTAAGCATAGACTAAATTATGTGATGATAACAAACAACCCTAAAATCTTAGCAGTTTATAAGACACCCAGTTTCTTACTCATGTCACATGATGATCACAGATTGATTTGGGGCTGGCTCCACAGTACCGTTATTCCAGAGTCCAGGCTGAAGGAGCGGTCCTGCCTGGAACATGTGAGTCTCCTGTAGTACATGTCCTCTCCTGATGGATCAGAAATACCACTTGTCATTCCTGTCACATTTCTTTGGCCTAAGCAAGTCAACACTGGCAGCCGGGGCTGGGTTTTTTAATGTTCTACATGGAGGGGCCCAATAAGGAGTGGCAATGAATATTTCAAAAAAGAATCGTACCACTAGGGAAAATGCCTGTTATTTGTTAGGGCTAGAGCATGAGGTAAGATGGAGGGTTAGTGAGACATGAGACTTGATATTAAGGCAGAAGATAGATAAATGGGGGACTTTATAGTACAAAGATGCTTGGACTTAATCCTATGAACAACCATTAAATTGGTGGGTCCCTGCCTGCAAGTGAGAGAAAGGGTCAGTGTGGTCAAACTGCCTGTTGAAACACATCACCCTGTTCGTGCTGTGGAAATGGTTTGTAGGCAACACGCTGTTGGCAGGAGCAGAGGAAGAGGAAGGGGATGCTTCTGAAGAGCTGAAGGAAATAGGAACTCAGGAGGGGAGATGGAAAACAAAAGGAAGAGGGAACCGAGCTCTCAGAGGTGGCACCAACTGCTCCTTGCATGGACTAGATGCATTGAGAGAGAGCAACTGTTTCCTTTCTCCATAAAATGTTATGTTAACTCTAATAAAATGTCTGGTTCATTTGCAAAATTCAGCAAAGGGGAGACAATAACTACTTGGTGTCAGGCTCTGTGAGGCCCCAGAAGACCTGAGAGAGGCTTCAAGTGTCCCAGGGACACTCTTTGCAGGTGCGGCATGGATGAGAGATGAGAACCGAAAGCTGGTTGGCTCTGTGATCCAAGACCCACCAAAGAGCAGCCTGCCTGTTTGCATAGAGCTTCACAGTTCACTAAATGGAACTGGGGAACTGGGGGGCTTTGGAGTGAGACACACCTGAAATTCCATCCCAGGTCAGCTACTGACAGGCTGGTAGATGTTGGACAATTTACTGCATTTCCCTGAGCCAATTTCCTCAACTGTTAGGAAGGAAAGAGAGAGGGAGGGAAGGAGGAAAATGCTAAACAAAGGAAAGTATATTAGTCAGGGTTCTCCAGAAAAACAGTCCAAGAGGAGAGAGAGAGATTTATTTTAAGGAATTGGCTTCTGTGATTATGGAGGCTTGGCAAGTCCAAAAAAATAATCTGATGGGGTAGACCAGCAGGCTGGAGACTCAGGAGGGGTTGCAATTGAATTCCAGAGGTATTCTGCTGGTAGAGTCCCTTCTCTTTCAGCGGAGGTCAGCCTTGTGTTCTGTTCAGACCTTCAACTGATTGCATAAGGCCAGTCTATAGTGAGAGAGCACTCAGCTTGACTCCAAGTTCAACCGTTTACATATTAATCTCATCCAAAAAACACGTTCACAAAAACGTTCACAATAATGTCTGGCCAAATACCTGGACACAGTGGCCCAGCCATGTTGACACATAAAATTAACCTTCACAAAAAGGAAAGGAGAAAGAAAATAAAAATAAGAAAAAATGTGATACTCTATGTTAAAGGTGCAGGGCCTGGGAGTAGCTCACCAAACTGCTGCTTATTTTATTATTGATATTATCATTATATTATTTGTATCTGTTCATCTACCCTTATTTTACAGATGATGAAATTGAGGTTTGGAGATGTTACCTGGAGACACTTCTTCCTCTGTCCTGCTGATGTTATTCAATCACTGGATATGCTTGGCCATTTAGCAGTCTGTAGCTAACTCTGAGATGGGCAGGATACTCAGGTTTTGTATGTAACTGACTCAATTCCCCGCTCAGCAAGACCAATCAGAATGATCAATTGAAAGTACAGTTGAATCCATTAGTAAAGAGCAGGAACAAAAACTGACCTAGTTTGTGTGGTTGAGAGGGGCTTCTCTGCTTTAAGGGGAGCTAATATTGCTAATGGGCTTTGTTTCATGCAAACATCATCAATTCATTTATTGATTTAACAGGACATTGTGAACATATACTCTATATCCTATATGCCTAGCACAGTGCTAAGCTTTGAAGGGACCCAGAGAAGTATGAAACACATGAATGGAGTTCTTACATTCCTGGCATCTTATTCACATGTAATGTATGACCTAATTTTTTCCCCATTTTATTTTAAGCTGGATTCAGCTTGGGGAGACCCTAGTTGTCCTGGTTTGTGTTTCTTTGTTTTAAAGGATGAATAGGTTGTAAGAGGCCAGGAGCTGCAGCCCTACCTCATAATCAAACAGATGAGAAGCTGAAACAGCAACATGAAGAGAGAAATTGATGTTTGGGGTAAGCAGTGGGAGTCGGAGGTACGGGCAGGTCCCAAAACCAAACGCCCAGGACCGTGGTGAGAAGCAGGTGGGAGCAGCATTGTAAGGACTCAGAGAGAGATCAGTGAGCGCCAGGCTCTCTGGAAAGCCATGGGTTCCCCAGAGGAGCTCAACTCACACAGTTCGTTAGCAGCAAAGGCAATCAGAACATCTACAGACACAGTGTGATGGCCCCCCTGACTGACGCCCTAGCACCCTTCCCTGCCAGGTGTGGCCTGCCCTGAAGGTGTAGCCTGAAGACAGCAGGGTAGTGCTGTGGGGTGAGAATAAGCTTTGAGTCAGAAAAGAAAGGAAAAGGCCTTGAGTCCTCACTCAGACGTGAATTTACTATGTGCTCTCAGGTAAGCGACTTGCCCATCCCCCAAACTGGGGATAAAGGATGCTAGCTTTGCAAGGCCTGCCCTACGTAGTGATGGCGTGACTGGACATAAGGTGTCAGTCCAGTGCCCAACACAGCCTAGGTGGGGGGCTTATGCTGAGTACCTACTCACTCCGGTTATGCACAGCACTCTTAGGGAGCTGTAGAAACAAAATTTCTGCTCTACCAAGCATTCAGCTATCTCTCTCTGGAGAAAGCCATCCTCTTTTGATATGAGATTGACAGAGAGGCTATTCTGAGAAGGACTAATTACAGAGCGCATCCGGTGAGTGCCCCTCTCTCGCCCACACACAGTTATCGGAGCTGTAATGGGACATGCAGCCAGCCTGCCACGTGGCCCCAAACCCATGGTACCTGTTGGCAGTTGCCATAGCAATGGGGTAGGGGGGAGCTGCGAGGAAGAGAGAGTGTCTGTAATGGGTTTTGTTCATCTATTCTTTTTGTTTTCATGTGCTTATATGTGTGAGGGAGGTGCAGTTGAAGAGGGAGTCACGTGGAGGGTAGCCGGAGAGGTGCTTCCCTTCTGGTTCACTGTAAAGTATAACCCCACTCCAAAGAAGTCCAGGTGGAGAAACCCCTTATGCCATTTATTCGCAAGTGTGTGTGTGAGCACGGGAGATCCCTGCTGCATCTCTGAATGTTCCTCAAATTTCCTCCTAATGTGTTTAGTGTGTCCCTTGTTGTTCTGATGGTTTTGCCCCCATTGGCTTCTTCGATTTGGATTCTGAAAAGTACTAGGATGTGCAAAAGTTTTTAATCTGTGTATTTGCAAATACATTATTACTCTTTGAGATTATTTTTTTCCCATGGCTATTGGAACGTCTTCCCCAGTCCAGTAACAGTTAGATATTTAATTATAAGAATTAGATTTAATTATTTAATTATTAAACTCAACAGGAATATATTTTAGTGTATGACCTGAGGTGAGAATTAATAATATTTAAAAAAAAAATTCTTCCCCAAATTTATAAGCATATCTTCATGAAGAACTCACCCTTCTCTTGGTTTATTATATATTCTGAATTACATAGTAGATTCTTCTTTTCAATAGTACTTTGACTATTGTACTTTCTGTGTCATATATTTCATGGCCAATTTTGTGCAGCTACCATACTCTTAATTTTATAGCTCTATAATAAATTATAACACATGGTAAGCCAAATCCTACATCTTGCTTTTGTTTTCTAATTTCTTATCTACTACTATTTATTATTCAAGAGGAAATTAAGAAATTTTGTCCTTTAAAAACTCTTATAGGGTTTGGATGTAATTTGTGTTAAATTTGTATTTTAATCTGTAACAATGTGGAAGAGACTGATATTTTGCAGTACAAATCATTCACTATCATAGCAGAGGTCCCAGTCATATGCTCCTCTCTCCTACAAGCAGTGTGCCTCCTGGTACTGGTTTCTCAAATCAGTATTCAGTACCTGACCCAGGGGGCCTTACACACCGTGTTCATTATCTGTGAGACAACACAGAGTTCCAGCAATAAAAAATGGTTTTTTTTTTGGCAGTTCACTAGACTATATTCTAGGATCTTCTGGCCTCATAGTCCACAACAATTTCTAAAATATATGCATTTTTTTTTTTAGTGGGACTTGATGAAATTGTATTTTTCCTGAGGAAAAAAAAGTTAACATATCAAAGTTTTGAGAAAATTGCCACTTTAAGGAAGCATCCTTTCCCCCCAAAATATCTGCACAAACAGCACATAGCAGGATGCCTCCATAAGGTTTTTCGCTGCGACTCCATGTTCCTGGATGCCTGAGCCCCCATCTCCCGTGAGCCGGCCTCTGCTGGCATTGCCTTTCAGAACGCATGGCTGTTTCACGGTCAGGCCCTTACAACAAGCTCTCACTACATAGTCTCCATGGCCTTTCTTCCTTTCGTCCAGTCCCCAGTTAGACAGCAAGTTCACGATGTGTCAAGCCCATACCAAAAGGTGCTCTGTAATGCCCAAGCGCCCTGAGCAGTGTCTTCACACAGTAGACTAGGAAAACTATATGTCAAATGGGGGAAAATGTTTTATAATTGAACAGTTAATGGCTATATTTGCTCCAAGTAGTCAGGAAAAAAAAATTTCCATGTAAGAAGTAGAATGGGGAGATGGAAAGAACAGCAGCCGGCCAGACCTGGTGTGAATTCTGCCTGCACTCAGAAGCTCTGGGAAATCACTAACGCCCCTGAACGCCGGTTTCCTCATTAAGGAAAGAGGCCAATGGTGATCCCATCTCAGGGCGGTCGTGTGAGGCACATATAGCACTGTACAGGGCCCAGCAGGGGTGTCTGGCCCCCAAGGTACTCAGGGACGCCAACCCCTCACCTCACACCAAAGCTCAAGGATGTGGTTCTGTTGCAGAGAATGCATTTTAGGAACTGCACCTGGCTCCCAATATTTGTAACATCCCCAGTAACAGAGGCCTCCCTGCAGTGTGTAGCCTTTTGATCACCTGCCCTCTGTCACCAGACGTTGATAACCCACCCATGGAATATCCAGTCTATGGGGATGCCCTCCTGGAATCTGATCCATGGCTGGGAACTAAATGCCAGTTATTCGGCCCAGGGATGGGCCTGCCTGGGGGCTCTCTGCCTTCCTGCAGACTGAAATACCCTGGCTGGCCGTCTGCTCTCGCACACTACCATGCTGTCTTTTGCTTCAGGGACCCTGGGGCATTTTTTTCTAACATCTTAGTCCACATGGGTGAGGGTGCATATCCATCATCCTGCCTTTCTGCTTCAAGCACACACTGAGCACCTACTGTGCGCAGGCCCTCTGCTAGGCAGTATGGAAACAAAGATGAATTAGCCCCAGTCCTGGCCCTCAAAGTAGACTGGGCATTGAAATACAGCTGAGGATTTGAAGTAAGGTGTGATGGAGACTCACACCATTCAAAGTGATGAAGGGTGTAGGCTCTCTGGGAGCAGAGGTTAGAGTGATTACCTATACGTGGAAGTTTTTAGAAAAGATAACAAAGAATTTACCAGAAGGCAGGGGGAGAGGGAGAAGGTCATGTCAGGCAGAGCAAATGATATGTAAAAATGCACAGAAAACTTTCCCGTGATGAGGCAATTATGGTTCAAGCATGTCGAAAAGGATTTTCATTCTCAGAAAAGAATCAAGTTATTTTTGTATTGGCCAAATATCTGATAATCATAGCCTCTATTAAATCATCATCATCCTTATAGGGAATTGAACCTTACACTTTATTCAAAATACTCCAGGATATAAATCCTCACATCATATCATGAAGAAACAAAACAAAACAAAAACCCAGGGGCTAGGAATTAGCTACACCCCTTACCAGCCGAGGGCTCAGTCAAGTGCCCCTCTCTGACTCCACCTACTGACCTGCTAAGTAGGAATAATACCAAGGCCTCCCCTCAGGGCTGCTGCCCAGGTCACAGGTGGTGTAGAGGTAAGGACAGTAAGTGGCACCCGGCAGGGGCGGCGCCTGCACACACAGTCATGAGGCATGAACAGGGCGAGCAGGAGGAGGCAGTGACCGCAAGGTGGCAAACCCGTCAGGTCACAGTTCAGAGTCCTCATCCAAATGCCACCAGGGCTCTGCTCCTCGTCATAGAACAGTCCATGACACTGCCTCTTACAGCACCACTATTTTTCCAAGGAGATTCCTCTTCCACTGATTTCTCAGTCCTCCCTGGTATATAATCCCTCTGACTATGACAGCACGCTCTTATAAAGACAGTCAATACTACACTCAAATGAAAGTATATTGTTTGTATCCAAAGTTGAAATATGCCCTGTTTTGGGAGGTTAAAAAAAATATGTAGTCCCCCAGACTAAAGCTGTAGTCAACATCAGCTGTAGCCTTTAATTGCCTGGGAAGGTGCAAAGTATGCTTTAAAATGAAGCCCTGGACGAGAGCGACCCTCCCCCAGGGTACACCCTCGCAGGCAAGGGGGCAAAAGAGTGTGTGTTGATTATTTCTGACTGCAAACATGGGGCTGTGGCTCACCCTGCTTTTTATTCTTTCTTAAGAGTCTCTTGCTGATTAATATTTTTCAAACTGTCACTGTCTTTCCTGGGAGAAGGGGACACTGGAAAACAGAATTATTTGAAATGCCCCAGAAGGAAGAGGCCATTTCCAGCGGAGTGTGGTTCACTCTCCTGATGGGTGTATGACTCCGACCAGCTGATGCTAGATGATAATAACAGGTCTGTATGTGAGAAGAGATAAGCTCTTTGGGCTTGGCTGACTTCCATCATGATTGATCATACACTGCATATTTGCTTTTTTCTAAATCTAGTTGCTGGCTTCTCCTCCTCAGCTGTATTGTGAGCTCCCAAAGGGCAGGCACTGTGCCTTGCTTTTATTTCTCAACGTCCAACATAGGCCTGGCACATAGTAACCCTTAGTGCATGTTGGATTTATTTATGTTAAAAGATATATATTTATTAAAACCACACCCACAATGTGTCAGGCACTCTCCTGGGAATCACAGCAAGTTTCCTGCCCTCCAAGAAGTCATAGTTTAGAAGGTGAGACATTCTTGGTGATGCACATGCATACTCGAGAAAGCAGGAAACTCCAAGACTGCCATGGGTCGGTCAGGCTTCCCAGAGGAGGGAAAGCGCCACACGGTCCTTGGCTACTGGCTTGGGGTTCACCACCTAGGCATATGAGGACAAGACAAACAACAGTGTGTGTTTAATGGCAAGTAAGTGAGTAATGAGATGAATGGCCTTTCTGCCTCCATAATTCTGCAAAATTCAGCCATGTTGCAACATAGAAGATTCCTGCACACAGGCATGCAGCATGATTAGAGATACTTTTGCTTCTAACCAAAGATCATTTAGCTCAGCACATCGGCAAGGCATGGATGGCCCCAAGAGCCGCCCTGGAGCAGAAAGTTTAGAGAACGTGCAGTGGTCTCGCTTTCTCATGATGGGCATGTGATATGACCAATCCCAGCAACTCATTCAGGAGACATGGCTTCGCACATTCAGCAGCAGGGCTGGATTATAACCTGATCATGACCTACACAGTCCCCACCTGAGTCAGCTGGATTCTGGGAAGTGACCCTGAGAGGGAATTAGGTGTCTGAGACTCATGGGCAAGAGCTTGTGGAAGGTAAGAGGTGGGGATGTGGAGTTAGGCCCATGAAGTCTGCAGAGCATGATGCTGATCTGACACCTGTGAACAGGTGTGGGCAGGGAGAGATGCGACCCAGTGTAGATCTGACCAGCCCAACAAGGAGCTCCAGAGCAAGCATTGTGATTGGACATGTCCTGGGTGGGGAAGAATGGCCCAACCCCGAGGCCATGTTCAGTCACCGTTCAGGGGCTGCCCCGGAAGAGCACAGCCTTGACACGAAGGCAGGCGGGTGCCTCGCAGCAGAGCAGTAGCTCTTTGTTGAAGGAGACTCTGGCGGCACACCTCCGTGGTAGCCACACTGCAGAGCCACCTCTTCGCAACTGCTGCACACCTGTTTGCCTAACCCTCAGCCCTGCTCAGAGGCAGATTCCTCTCTGGCCACTGATTGACCCCAGAGATCCAGGGCCCAGTGGGGGCCCGATTCTGCATGGGAGCTTGCCCCCTCTATCCACATGCCCCTGTTCTAATAGATGGACTTCATCCTTGCCCTAGGGTTCCAGTTACCACATTTCTCCCCATCCTGCTGTCTTCTACACCCCAGGCCAGGATTCTGACCATGAACTCCAAATATAGAACTACTGCACTCCATTTCCTCGGAACTGAAAGGCAGACTCTTCTTTTCATTTGTACCTTGAGTGTCCTTCCCAGAGTCCTGGAGAGGATAATATAGCAGCAGCTCTGAGAGGGCATCATAACCAGAGAAGGAGACCGCGACATGGGGGAGCATGGCCTCTCCCCCCTCAGTCTGCAGCAGGCTCCCCTCCTAGTGAGTGCTCACCGGGAAGGCACCACTGTTCTCCGAGGAGGCCCCATGTGAGGAATGTTCACAACACCTGTATTTCCTCATGCATTTGATTTGAGGAATTATGTACCAGAAACAGACAGGAGGAGACAATGGCCGTTTTTGCTCCACCGCTTGCACCAGATCCACCGGAGGCCGTGGTAAACATCCACTGGTATGTAAATGGACTAAGGCCAGATGGGAGATTCCGGAAACCCTGGGTGAAAACTTCCATTTACCCTACAGTATATTATCTACATTTGGTAGAAGGAGAAACCGGAGCTCAAAGAGAACTGACTTGGTGAAAACCACCCTGGTGATCTGTGCTGCTCCAAGTTCAAGGTCTGATGGACTCTGCCATTGGTATGCATTCTACTGCTGACCCAGCTTTTACATGTCTTTACCCAATTTGTTCTCTCAAACAGCTGCATGCCCAGATGGTACCACAGAGAATATTTGGGATGTCAATTATGTGTCAGTCACATACGTCATGTTTTCTCATTTAATCTTTACAACAAGCCAGTGGATTAGGTACCAATGTTGTCCCATTGGGAGATGAAGAAATTCAAGCTCTGAAAGGTGAGGTCAGCTATTAAGTGGAATACCCAGTACTAGGTCTGTTTGGTTTGAAACCTCTGCATTTATTGTCCCTTCTGCTGTAGATGCTCTTTCCCTGTATGTCCACCTGGATGTTGCCTCTTCATCCATCAGGTCAAAATTCCTAATATAGTTCCTCAGAGCTGGAAGGCCTGGACTCCCTGGACCACCAGATGACTCTGCTGAGGCAGCCCCAGTCTCTCCACCAAATTATCTTATGTTACCTTCCTGTTCTCAACAGTGTATGACATCACATTTATGGGTAGAGCTAAATCTCTGGGTGAGGACTGTTTCATTGATTGCTCTATCTCTGGAGTCTAGACAGCCTGGATATACGATCGGGGCTTGATAAGCATTTGCACACTGATTGCCTCTTTCCACACTCCTCCTGACAACCTTTTTCCCTCTTAGGGAAAAGTTTGCATCTCCTGGGCTTCGAGGACTCTTCTGGAGTAAAGAGACCAGGAGAGGACACCAAGTTAATGCCTGTGGTACTTAGATGCGGAGGAAAATGAAAATGAAAATCACAACCGTGATGAAGACCTCATCTTATTGTCTAACCACCCTCCCAGAAAATTCTTCTCCAGATCTGACTGAATTTGTCTAGCTGCGGCTGAAACCAACTTTGTCCTGAGCGATCTCCAGTGGAGGAGCCCGTGAAAGAACTCTTTGTGTCAAATGAGCCAACACCCCATCCAGACCCCTCTCTCTGTAAGAGGGAAGACAGGGCTTACCCGCAGTTACAGCCTAACCGATCTAGGCAGCTCCAGGGAAACATCCAGGGAGCCGTAGACGAGGCCCCTGAGAAAACCTGAAGATCCTGAATGAAGCCCCAGCCCCTTACCAGCCTGCTGGGTGACGTGAACTAAGTCATTCACCAGGAGCTTCATTTTGTCATTAATAGTGTGCATAATACCTATCTTACAGATATGTGAGCTATTATTGGTTTCTTTCTTCATGTATTTAGAAAGTGCTGCTAATTTATAGGGGTGATGTGACCAGAACAGAAAAATAACTGACCCACAAGCACTGAGCAAATTAAAGCTTGAGTTCAGAATATCTTTCTTTACTTACAACACTAGATTTATGATTCTCCATGATCTCTCAGACGGGTCCGAGGCTCCCTTTGACATTTTCAAAACAATACAAGGAAAAGTTTCAGTTAAACAGAGGGAGGACCCCGAAGTAAAATCATTTTAAAATCATGGAATTTGCTCCCAAGAAGAGACTCCAGGCCCTGGGCTGCCTGGCTCATTCTGGCTCCCAGCAGCCGCACCTCTCCTTCAGCTGAACTTGCTTCAAGTCACCTCACCCCCATCGCCCCATGGAAACTGGCGGCATGGCAGCTGACAGCACAGAGAAGCAGAAACGGCCAAGGCCTCAGACACGGGCTGGCCTCAGTCATGGGCACCTGCGGTCATGTCAGATCTCTTCCAGCAAATCAAACCCAGCTGGGACTGGTATTGTCACTGTTTCACCTGAAACAAGCACTGTTTTCAAATGTCTACCTACAGGCATCAGGCAGAGAAGAAAACTGTGCCTCAGTGCCAGAAGGCAGGCTAGCATGCCACCTAGGTGAGGAAGCCAGAGGGCACGAGAGCAGAGTGTCTGGCTCATTGACTTCAGGGCAGAGCAGGGCAGAACCCAGGCCCTGACCCCCAGCTCTGTCTCCCTCTCAAGGCACCACACACAGTTCCACTAGATGAACCTGGCCCAGCACATCTCACAGGCATGGAAATAGTTCCCTGCCCCCTTTAGTTTGGATCATGGAATTCCTGAACCATTGGATGCTGGTCACTGGTGTGGTGGCCACTGTCCTATAGTCGAATTCATGACAAGTTGCTGGTGCCACTGTGATTGAAACATGGGCCCTAGAGACCAGGGTTTGTCACCTGGCTGTAACATGCACTAGATGTGTGTCTTTAGGTGAACTACTTCATCTTTTCTGCCTCAATTGCCCCATCGACAAAATGGTGATGGTAAGCATAGGTGGCCTCATGCAGCTGATGTATTAAATGAGTTACTAGATATTCACTGCTTAGAATGTCTGGCATTTAGTTCATACTGAGTAAAATGCTATTATTTAATTATTTTTATTTACTAGATAAGGAAACTGAGATGTCCAGGTGCAATGGCACAGGGTGTATTAACGAACATGCAGAATTTGCATCGAGTTTTCCTAACTCTTAGCACAACGCCCTTTCCTCCACAGCTGTTAAATAAGTAGAACAACAATGTGTCAAGGACAGAAAGGGCTTTAGACTCTCCTGTGTCCAGCTTCTGTGCTGTAAAGCAGGAAAACCAAGGCCGAGAAAGGAACATGCATGGCCAGGGGAGATGACAGGCGATGAGGATTACTAGGTCCTACGCTGAACCTATGCATCTGCCACAGGGGGCACCTGACACTGCGTACTTTTAATAGTTATTCCTGTGAGGCGGATTTGTGGCGTGGCGTTTGAGAATCACTGAAGTAAAGCATGCCTGCCTGGCTTGGATGGAATACTTGGTTGACTGGATTCTTTAGGCAAGTAATCTAGAAATGATTTTATTTTACTTTCCTTTATGTATATGTATTTGTTTATAAATTACACACTCAAACTACTGTACCCAAAGTATTATGTTCATTATTGAATTGACACAAAAATATAGACGTTTTAAAAAGGAAAGGGTAAAAAATAAATATAAATGCAAGTTCCAATACTGCCTTCCCATGCCAGTGGTCACCCTGCGCACTGCCGGCGTGAGCACGCCCTCTTTCCGAGATGACACCCAGAGACCACGGCATTGTTGCAAGGCACCAAACATCATGCAGTCCAACTGCTGCTTCCCAGCTTCCTCTCCTGTTCTGTCATTCATGAATGCAAAATGGTGACGAAGAACCTGGTGCCCTAACCCTGAGGGTACTAACTTCCCCAGAACTGAAAGAATTGCTGAGCTGGCCTCAGGATCCAGTGTCTGTCATAGAACATCCAGCGGTCTCTCTGATACCCCCTTTGGGTCCCTCCCCCGAGGAGCCAACGGCACTAATCTAATTGGTCATGCATTGAGTCATGTCTACTAGTGGGTGGGTCACTGTGCTCAGAAAGGCTGTAACCTGGGTGTGGTCCTTCCTGCTTTGTCCACATCTGGCTAGAGGGGTAACCAGCTCCCTTCTGCTCTAATTCCAATCTTCTGATTTGGGTTCAGGATTTAAAGATACATCTGTCTTAGGCCACCTGCTCATTATTTACTTGAGCTTTGGTCAGACACTGCGCTTTGTCAGTGGCATGTTGCTTTAACCCTTGTGTCCCCACAGGAAGGAGGGGTGGGCGGGTCATGGAGGTGTTGGCCCTTCCCGCGGGGGTCAGCATCATCCAGATGGGCCTCTGCCATGGCCCAGTCAGTACCCCTCCACAGATCAGCCTCATTCCAGTAACATTTTCCTAGTATATTTTTTAACAGGAAACTTAAGTCCTAAACTCGGGTAGGACAAATTCTGCTGGCCTTGAGTCAGATACCATGGGTTTCATCATGGAATGCTTGGGTGACCACAGACAGATCAAATGATCTAAGTGGGTCTCTGTTCTCCTCTGTAAAATGAAGGTACTACTAACCCCATGCCTACCACATTTGACTGGTATTGAGATGAAATTTGTAAATGCATTTTGTAAACTAAGAAATCTCAACCAAATGAAAGGGCTACGGGGCCATCAATGAAAAAAAACACGTATTTCTGTTTGTAATGCAATGCAATCTGAAACGCAGTGGGCTTTTTCTCTTTAAACAAGATTCTTGTTGGAATTAACATACTAAGAAAAGGTGGTAAAGGCCTTGGGAGAGAGGAAAACTTTATAGAAGTAGTAATTGTTCATTTTTCATTTCACAGTAAACATACACTGAACCCCTGTTATATTCAGGCACATTCTGCCAAGTTCTATAGAAAGAAAGGTGAGTAAGGCAGGGTTCTGGCCCTCCGTGTGCTCACCATCTAACGGAGAGAGAGAGACCTAGAGAGGGAGGCAACCATACAAGGCCAGAGGGCTAGGTTCTGTGATGGGAATGCGAGCCCAGAGCTGTAGGAGTGAACAGGAGAGTCACCAAAGGCCCCCCAACAATCAGGGAGAAGTTACCTGACATAACTGCTGAAATGTACAAACAAGTAAATAAAGCTACAGGTGGGGAGGAGACCTTCCTAATAGAGGGGAAGGCAATTGTAAAGAATCTGAGATAAGAGCAGGCTTTGCACCTTCAGAGATTACAAGGAGCCCTGGGTGGCCAGAGCATCCTCTGAACATGAGTGTCAGGAGGGAGGTTAAGCTGGACATGGACCAGTGGAGGCTCAAACATGGGAAGTGTCACGCTTTTGATCTGAGTTTTAGAACAATCATTCTGGACATTTCTTAAATTAATTATATGCTGGTTAAGCTCAAGGCAGGATTTTCCCTATCTGGCCAAACTATCCAGATCAATCAGGGAGCCCGTACTAAATTCAGATCGCTGGAGTCCATGCCTTCTAAGCCGGAGTTGAGAGATGTGGCTTTTGAACATGCTCCCAGGTAAGTCTCTCAGCCATATCAACTCAGGTGGGCTTAATGGTGGCCCCCAAAATGATCTGTCCATGTCCTGACCCCCTTGACCTATGAATGTTGCCTGATTTGGAGAAAGGGTCATTGCAGCTTGTCCTGGATTGTGGGGCTGGGCCCCAAATGCAATTACACATATTCCGAACGACAGAAGACAGGAGGAGGCAATGTGACTCTGCAGGCTGAGACTAGAGTGATGTGGCCTGAGGCCAGAATGCCTGGGCCACCAGCAACTGGAAGAGGCAGGGAACAGACACTCTCTCAGAGATCCTAGCTTATGGGAAGTCCTATTGACTCCCCGACTTCACACTCTGGCCCCCGGAGCTGTGGGGGAATAAATCTCCAGTGTGTGGAACCACCCAGTTTGTGATCATTTGCACCAACAGCTCAAGGACACCAACACGTCAACCAACAGAAATCTTGGTTTTCATTTGGTTCCATGAAGGCAGGGAAAAGGGTGGCACAGACTGAGGCAAAACCTAGTACATTGCAAAAGGAGTCGTTGAGAAAGAACATGGCAAAGTGCACACCAGTAAAAGAAACTTTCACCCTGAGCTGCAGTCCTGACCTGGGCCAAGCACTGAAACCAGTTTTTGTCTCCCTTCCCGCCTTCCCACACCCCTTCAGTGTGTCCTGTGTCCACTCTCTGGTGCTAGAAGTAGCTATGTGGATGGACAACCTTAAATACAAACAAACCTATTCCTACTTTTCTGGAAGCCACATTCGCCAACCCTCAGAGGAGAGCTCTCAGTTACTGACTGCCTTGAAAAGCACAGGCCTCCAGGGATGTGATGGCTGATGGGGCAGCTTCATTAGCGCTTCCGGCTTGATCCCAACACAGGTGCTGTGCAGGTCAGAAACCACGTCACCGAGACACCTGAGACCTTCTGCACAGCTATCGGAAACTTTCTATATTCGTTTTGTGAGGCTGTAAGAAGAAAGTCTTCCTGGGCTAAGTGTGCCCACGTATAAGCAAAGGTGTGTGTTTGTGTGTGTGTCTATTTGTGTTTGGCTCCTTTCCAGGGACCATGCATTTCAGAAGCACCTTTCTCTATACTAAAGAAATTTCCTGAGCATCTAATGTAATCCATGCCCTACTGGAGGTAATGAGGACACAGAAGTAAATCAGACTCAGTATCTGCCCAGGAAAAGGAAAATATCTGCCCAGCCTCATGGACAGAGATACACAGCATTATGTAAAAGTTGAGGGAAATGACTTTGGATCCAGACAGACTAATTCAGGTTCTGTCTTTCATTAGCCGAGTGATTATTAGCAAGCTTCCTAAGCCCTTGAAGCTTCATATCTGTAAAATGAGAGTAATATGTTCTCTTAAGGTTGCTGAAAGGATTTCATGAGTCAATATAGGCAGAACCTTTGATATAGTGTCTGTTACATCTGAGGCTCTCAGTAAAGGAGAAGTACTATTATGTTATTCGTGCTATAATAGAAGTGGACAAATGATTCAGGAAATGCAGCAGAAAAGAAGGACCTAAGTGAGTTTGGCAGAATAAGGAAAAGCTCCTACAGGCATCAAGGAAAATCAAGAAGCTAACAAAATCTCTGGGGCACAGGGTTCAAACAGGAAGAAGAGTTGAGTCTGGGGAGGTCGAGTCGTCAGGAATCCAATGACCTTGGCCACGTTCCTTCGACCTGACTTCCATTTTAATCTTGACCATGCTGATGATGGGGAAGAACCTCCATGGTTGTGTAATTGATGTTGATTGAGAATTAACATTATATTCCTCTCATTTCATACTCAGGAAACAGAGGTTTATTCCAGTAAGGCAGCGTTTGACCTTACAGCATCCCAGAGTTTGACCCACAATCAGCTGTTGAATTAAGACATTGCTCTTCATTTGAAGAAGGAGCCATTACTCCTAAGAAAACTTTTTAAAAGTTTATTTTTATCCTATTTAGAGCTAAAACATAAATAAAAAATAAATAAATGAAACACACTTTAAAAAATGCTTTTATAGACTACTATCCTAATGCATTCCACAGGTCTCACTTTTTGCTTTAAAAAATCCCACATTGTCACATTTTCTGCATGGTTGAGAGTCATCAACACACACATGAGTCACTCAGGGGGCCGTGGGTGACCCGGTCTCAGCCATTCATGCGTCATGGAGTGACTGTGGCCGCTCAGCTCTGACACCGGCCACGCCTGCTCTTGTTTGGGTCTTGGGCTTCCTCCTTAGCTCCTCAGTGCGCTCTTGCCAAGCCTAACCATGGCTCAAGAAGTGCCTTCATGCACTTGATCTTGTCCAAACTTAAGCCTCATGACAGTATTGGGAGGTAAATATCATTGGCTTCATTTTAAAGAGGAGGAATCAACTCAAAGACATGAAAGTAATTCAACCAAGCCCCCACAGCTAAAAATGTCAGACTAAGCTGAGTCTATTTGATTTAGCATCTAATCTTTCCAAACGAACCTCTTCAACTCACATTCATTCATTTATTCGCTGAACAAATACGTATTTGGGTCCAACTGCATGGATGCCAGACTAGACGCTGGTTCACCCTTTATGGTCTCCTTGCACCTTTCACCTATTTTTGTTCTCATTTTATCCCTTGAGATTTAGCAGATTACCTACTCTTTTAGAGTCTTGAACTTGGACGCTGGGGGACCATTAACATGCTCTTCAACAGTATCTCCTAAACCCGATTTCCAGTTACCACCCAATGCCACTCTCTTCTCCGAAGATGCTTCACTCATCAATGCCCCTGCAGAAGTACAGTGCTCACATCCATACACAGTCATCCTAATGTGACCAATGCAAAGCTAAGCCAAATTGTTGCTCCTTTACCTGGGGTGGCAATCTCTTAACTGAGGCCCAGAATACTCCAGGAAGGTGAACTCTTAATCTAAAGCAGTTTCCCTTCCCACCTTCACAGTTCCTCCCTTACACTTACTAGGCCCCACGGACGGGATGAGAATGAAGCCTACCAAAACAGAGAAGAATCTCCAGGTGTGAAAATGATCCCAAGCCTTGGAACCCACAGACATCAAATGATTTTCTCCATCAGTTCAATTCACCGAGCTGCAGACTCCACAGCAGCCTACTGTTTTATTAGAACTTCTTCCCAACACTTCAATAAATCTCAGTGGAGTGCTCTCCTGGAAAACCCAAATGCTCATGGAAGAGATGTTTAATCATGGTGCTCCATGTTTCTAAATAAGATGAGGCAAGTGAAAGCAAGTATCCATAATTCATGGGGTATGTGCTTTCAGAAAAATTTTTATTAAGAATTTGATTAACAGTCTAATCCTATTGTGCACACAGATGACTCAGAAGCTGAAAGATGCATAACCGTTTCAGGAAAAAGTTCAGAATGCTTTCAGAGGCCTTTTTCCCATCTAGGATACGGTGGCCTAGAAATACAAAGGCAGGTAGCAAGCACCCATTTGTTGCCTTCAGGGAGGAACGCTTTTGGAGGAGCCCGAATCAGCAGTGCATTAGGTGTGTTCTGCAGGTTACTTGCCTAAGTGGGAGAAACCTCCTAGAACTTCAGATGGCAGGCAGGCTGGCCTGGGAGTGACTCCAGAGTCTGCATTTCACAGTCTGTGTGTATGCAAGGGACTGAGATTCTCAAGGCCTCGGTTTCAGTTGTGAGGATTAAGTCAGGCAGTACGCACAAAATTCCAGCTTCACAGCAATTGCTCAATAAATGGCAGCTGCTTTTAGGTTTGACATTAACCAAGTTATCTAGGTGAAAAATTACTTTCCACCCCCTCAAGCAAAATAGGGAACTGGTTTTTGGCTAAATGCCAGGGTAGGAGATCTCCAATATTTGAGGGGCCCTATCTCTGCATGCCAGGCATTTAAACTTCACACATTTAATCCTCCCACTCTCTGTAGTGGGTTAAATGGTGGGTCCCTAAAAATGAATACTCATATCCAAATCCCTAGAACCAATGTTACCTTATTTGGAAAAAGAGTCTTTGCAGAAGCAATTCAATTAAGGATCTTGCAATGAGATCATCTAGGATTATCTGAGGGGTCCTAAAGCCAATGAAAATGTCTTTGTAACAGACACACAGAGACAGACCTACAGAGGAAAAGGAGATAGAGAAGATGGAGATAGAGATTGGAGGGATGCAACCACAAGCCCAGGACTGCCACGGAAGCCACCAAAAGCCAAAAGACTCAAGAACCAGGTTCTCCCATAGAACATCCAGCGGGAGAACGTCCTCACTGAATTTCAGGCTTCTACCTTCCAAAACTGTGACAGGATAAGTTTTTGTTGTTTTAATTCACCAAACTGGTGATGATTTGTTACAGCAGATTCAGGAAATGAATATGTCATCCTTGCTCTGTGGGCATTTCGGAGAAAAACACCTCAGAAAAGTCAAGTGACTCACCTAAGTTCAGGCAGGTATAAATAGAGAAGATGCAAATTTAGGCCTCCCTCACAAGAAGACACACAAATGCTTGTTTGTTTATTTTTCCTATTAAATGGTTATCCTTAAATCACCCATAAAGTCTGTTGGATTTGGAATGAATTCTTATTACTCAGAAATGTTGGAAGGGTCATAATGAATATCTTACCAACTCCCACTGGACATAATCCAGTCTCTCAAATAAATTCAGTAACAACAGTTGACATTCTAACTCAGCATTCTATATTGTCAGACTTAATAGATATAAATATAGATAGGTAATAATTTGGAAAAGCCAATCATTTGGATAGTTCACCTCTACTTCTGGTCCAGATTAACAAATACAAGGAAATGCTAAGCAATAGCAGAAAACAGAATAATCAAACACTGATCTGGGACCCAGAAGACCTGGGAGTTACCAAAGGGCTCAAATTCCTATAAGATCCAGGGAGAATCATTAGCTTTCTCTGGACTCCATTTTCTTTTCCAGAAACTGTTGCACCTGGCATTATTTCTAGAGGCTCTTCCAACAACATTCCCAAGTACTATATTTAGGAACATTTTTCAGATCTACCTGGAGCCTGAAATTCACACCAAGTTGTAGCTTGTTTCTATGGCTACCTTGCCAAAAGTCATTGGCTAATACACAGTCCAGTCAAAACTTTAAAAGTACCATTCAATGAAAGATTGAACTAGATAGGCAATCTAGGTCCATCTTGAACCTTAGCAATCAGGGAGAGATTAGTTTTCTGGTTATCAATTTGTCCTGTGTACTATGCAGGTCTTTCTTATATAAAAAACTCCTGACATTTGACAACACTTTGCCACTCACAGAATGCTGTAATAGACATAGTCATCAATGTCCACCCTTGAGGTAGGCAGGTGTCATCAACAATTGACAGGAAGCAAATCAGAGCCCCTGAGCCTTGTCCAAGGTCCACTTATGGTGGAGGTCAGAGCCTAAGCCCTCCTGGAGACAAAACCTCTCTTCTTTCTACAGTACTAAGTGGCTGCTGATGGTCCTAAAACAACATTATGATCTCATCCATTGTTTGACTCTGTAAATTGGAGAAGCGACTCACAAACTCACATTCAATGCCTCTTATTTAATAATTGAAGATGTCTATTTGTTTCTGAAGGCAATAGCTTTATTTTATTTTCCAAGCACCTGGAACATGAGAGAAAACACCTGACCAGAATCACCTGGTCAGTAGTGCCAGGGCAGAATTCTAGATGCCTCGTTGTGGCTGTAACATATAACCTAATCTCTTTAGTAAGGCTTTTCTTCAGTTACATTAAATGGTGAGGAATGTATCTTGCACAAGAGCCTGGACAGTTTGAAATTACAGAATTTCATAACATAAATTAAAGATATGTGGCATAGCACAAAATCATTGTATGTGCATTTTTAGAACAAAGCACTGGGGTATGACCGAAGAACATGTTTGGATAAGCTGGAAAGTCTAACAAATATATCTGTGCTCCACTGTGGGTGCTGGTCCACTGTGGAGCGTGTGTAATCTGTTGTGCTCACTACTTCCTGTCTGTTCCGGGCTGCATGGCCATCTCCTTATGTTTTCGTTCCCTTCAGCATAACTGCCCCAGTTATGTAATTGTGCCCTTCACCAAGAGACCTCAGAGGTCACTCGCCATAGCATGATGCCAAGACAAGGGCATCCTGTGCAAATCAGGCAGAGGCAAAGAGCAGGCACAAGCCACAACTTCCGTGTCACACTTGGGCACGCCTGCTTCTTGTCTCTGCTCAGGAGGGTCATGCTGAAGATTTTAAGATCAGGGGGAAATGAAAAATAGCTGTCCTTGTAGCAGCTATGGGAGGAACACTGCTGGCTGGCTGCATCTCCCAGGAGAATATCAAAGTGGGAGAAGAGGGAACTTTTCATGGCTTCTGCAGTTCATCCTGGAAGTGGATGAAATTTTGGGGGGCTGGGGTGGAAGAGGAAATGAATCATGGAATTCACCAACTCTACTTAGCCTGACCATCATGTCCAGAAACAATGAGAGCATTCCAGAGATTAATAGGTCCCAAGGGACCAGTTTAATACCTTCATTTCCTCTGCCAGGAGAGTAGAAAGGAAACACCGAAGGTCACCCGGTGAATTTGTGGCTGAATTCTGTACAGTCCCATTTGCCCAGTGTTCACGACTGATTCAAAGCAGCCAACTGGAGCCAACAGCAAAGTGTCAGGACTAGAGGAACAAGTATTCAATGTCCCCCAGAATTCAGCTTTCTATCACCCTCCACCACTCACAAACTTGGCAAATTGCAGGTATGTAACACATTGGCTCATTTCTGCATGGTCTACTGTGCTGACCTTTAAAAACTGAAATGAGAATCCAGGTGCCTTACCAGCCATTCAAAGTCTCCATACCTGTCTCCCTACTCCATTCCATGCCTTCCTCTACCTTCCCTACTCCTGACCTCACCTCATTTTCCCAAACTACACTCCCCCACCGGCTTTTCTGATTTAACAAAGCTGCCCATTTCACTTGCTTGGACCTTGCCCTCTACCAACTCCAATGAGTTGTAATTTCTTTACCATTCAGCCCCCAGGAACCTCTGAACTTACTCACGGAGGGGACTGAGCAATCATGATATGGGCATGGCTTTATTAAGTTGGAGTCGTTTACAAACCATTTTACTGATCCAAAGAATCATAAAAGAGAATTAAAATAGCAGCCAGGAAATTCAGATTCTAGCCTCATTGATTTATTCTGCAGCCCTTCTCCTATCTTGGTCTATATTTTCTTCATCTTTTAAAGGAGACTGAAACTTGAGTTCTGGCTTCAGTATTGTTAGAGAGGTAAAGACAGAGGCTTTTCTGAATTAACGATGTTGCCTGTCAAATCCATTAGGAAGAAAGTCATTCCCTGGAGAGTTATTCAGCTAAAGAAGTGCTATGTAAATATGAGAAATAGTACTGATTTGTTTTTAATGTCACAAGTTGTAAATTCATTTATAAAAAAAGAAAAATGAATTATCCTAGTTCCACTGGGAGCCATTTCTCTTACGACTTTTTTTTTTCTTCCTCTGAGTGGAGCATCTCAGGCTGGAATATTTGGGAGATCTTTTGAAGATGCTGGATTCTGCCTTTAGAAGAACAGATGAAGTGGAACACTGTCCTGATCTATCTTTCTGGTGCCTGCATCACTAAGCACCAACCTTTCCCTGGATGGTCTTTCATCGTTCACATACCCTCCGTATCTGAGAGGGAGAGACGGCACTTTCTCTAAGATTAACCTGGCCTCTTAACTCTGGATCCCTACCCAATCATTAACTGCCCAACTCTCTTTCTAATAATTCTAAATATCCTCCTCTTAACTGATTCCTCTTGAATCTCTCCTCCCACATGCAAAGAAACCCCAATATCCTCAACATGCAACAGACCCACTCTTTCCTTTGCTTGTTTACAAAAACCTGTAAAAAACAAGCCTCATTCTTCTGAAACAGGTACCTCCTAACCCCTGCAGTGCATCTGGCCCCTTTCATCTCTTACCTGGATTCGGCGCAACCCCTGGCCCACAACCCCAGCTTCCAGACCTGCTCCTGCCCACCGTTCTGCCTTCTTCACAGCTTGCAGCTACTGTGGAATGTGGTTTCCTCCAGTCATTGCCTGCAAAACAGCCCCCCTGTTTCCTCACTGTCTCCAAAAGCCCAGCCTGCTGGGCCTCCATCATATCTGACACTACCTAGCTAATTCTCCCATCCAATATATGTGAACCTTTGTTAATTTGAACCTTCCTTCCCTTACTTCAGGGAGGAAATGTCTGGGGAACCTTTATTAGCATTCCTCATATGGCTTAATTAAGATTGGGCACCCTAGCCTAACTTTCACCAGTCTCTTTCTCCATGAACTAGGGTTGTCCACAGCATCCTCAGGAGAGCCCAGCCAAGCCCAGCCGACCTCTTCAGACAGCCTCCCTCTACCTCCAAACACATATCAAAAATGTCATCCCAAGGCTTGCTGATGATATCTATACTTTTGATTTTTTCTCATATAACTTTACCTGCTTTCCCCCCATGCTTTACAATTTTTCTATGGTAATGCAAGACAGTAGTACAGTATCATAACCAGGCTCCCAACATTGATACAGTCAACATACAGAACATTTCCACCTGCGCCAGGATCCCTTCATGGCCACACCCACATGTCACCCAACCCCCTCCTTAACCTCTGGACCACTAATCTGTTCTCCAGTTCTAAATGTCACTTCAAGAATCTTATAGTAATGGAATCATGTAGTACATACCTTTTGGAATTGGCATTTTTCACTGTGCATAATTCTCTACAGATTCATCCAGGTTGTTGCTTTTATCAGTAGCAACTAGTATACCACAGCCTGTATGTACCACAATTTTTACAATCATTCACCTATGGAAGGGCATCTGAGTTATTTTCAGTTGTTAGCTATTACAAATAAAACTACTATGAACATTCTGTAGCTCTGGGAGTAAGGGGATTTCCCACCTGGGACAAGTTCCCTATGAATTCAGTGAAACCGAAGTAAAACAAGGGTAAGGACAGGTTGGTTAAGGGGTTGGGTTTGCTACCCAGGCTCCGTTTCAACCATCCCTTCTAGCAGAGGTGTGCGCTGCTTTCTTTCCCCAGCCTGCCTCTTCTTGCAGGAACTCCATGGGCAGGTCCTTGGTGACTAGCCGGCAGGAATGAAGGGGAGGAGAGAATGGCCGTTTTCTCTCCACCCTTTGTTTCAGATTGACCTGAGACTCTGCTGTGATAAACATCCATTGCTATGTAAATGGACTTGGGCCAGGTGGGAAATTCTGGAAATTCTGAGTGAAAACTTCCATTTACCCTACACATTCATACACTATTTTTGTGTGAACATGAATTTTCATTTCTCTGAGAGAAATGCCAGGTGAACAGTTTCTGGCTCCTGTGATAATTGCACATTTAGGTTTTTAAGGGACTGCCAAACTGTTTTTCAGAGTAGCTACACCATTTCATATTCCCACCAGCAGTGGAGGACTTACCTAATTTCTCCACATCACCAGCATTTGATGTTATCACGTGCTTAAAGGCACTTCCAGCTTATGGAAATAGTGGAAATTCTAATCACTGCAATGCAGCAAAAAAGAGAAATAAGAGGCACACAAATTGAAAACAAAAAGATAAAACTCCCTGTATTTGCAGATGACACAATTTTCTAGGTAGAAAAGTCCTGAGATATCCACAAAAAAACTAGGACTAATAAGTGAATTTAGCAAAGTCACCAGATACAAGATCAATAGAAAAAAAAATTATATTTATATATACTAACAATAAAAATATGAGAAGCCAATTGCAAGCACAATATCGTTTACAACTGATTCAAAGGAAATAAAGTATTTTGGTATGTGCTTTAAAAAAGTATAGGATTTGTATGCTGAAAATTTTAAATTACAAATTTATGAAAGAAGACCGAACTAAATGGATTGGAAGACTGAATGTTACTAGACTGGAAGACTCAATTTAGTAAAAATGCCAATTTTCTAAAAATTGATCTATGGGTTTAATGCAAGTCCCATCAAAATTCCAACAAGATTTTTGTGGACCTAGATTAACTTACTCTACAGTTTACCTGGAAAGGCATAAGCCCTGGAATAGTTAAAGCAATATTGATCAAAGGAAATAAAGTAGGAGGAATCATTATTCCCAGTGGTCAGTCTTATTTCACAGCTACAGCAATCAAGGCTGCACAGTTTCGGTGGTGGAACAAGATGAATGGAACAGAACAGAGAACCCAGAATGAGACCTTCACAAATAGACTCGACTGAGTTTTGACGAAGGGGCAAAAGCAAATCAACAAAGGAGAGTAGACTTTTTAATAAGAGGTGCTGAAGCAGGTGGAAATCCATAGGCAATGAATGA
>JAVSCE010019976.1:0-16788 GCA_032199065.1 Smutsia gigantea | reverse complement strand
TTGGAGGAGACCTGCTGGGTTCTCCAGTCTCCATTTTTGGGGCTGAGAGGCCTGAGCCACCAGGGAGGAAGTGACTTTCCCAAGGTCTTGGAGCTGAATGGAAGCGCATTTGGGACCAGGACCAGATGGGCTGTTCCCATTCTGTTCTGCTGCCTTAGCTGATGAGTGTGGCCTCACCTGGAAGTGTAGCTCCTGTTCCTCACTGTCCGTCGCCTCACCTGGTCATCTGCAATGGAAAGGAGAGAAGAAAGAGGACAGGGAATTTGGACTTCACGGGGTCTTTCGGATTGGTTCCCGTGATCCTGGCTGCTGAAGCATCTGATTCCATGTTGTGGTCTTCCAGGCCTCCATAGTTGGTGTGGGAATGCGCCAGATCAGGTTTCTGAGTGGGTGGCGTCCAGGACCACCTGCTGCCACCAGCGGGGTGGGGAAGCTTGTTAAACACGCATTTCCCAGGCCCTGCCTCAGACCTGTCGGGGCATAGGTGAACTCCACTTGACTCTCACATCCACTCAAGTCTGAGAGCTGCCCTGCCCTGATTCTGGAAGGTTAAAGAAGGGGAGTCTCTGGGAAAACGAAGAGGTTGAGACTAGTGCAGTCTGGGGGCAGTTAGAAGGGGACATAGACCTGGTTAGAAGGCAGTGCTGCCTACTAGTTGGGGAGCTCTCTGTGCCTGCCTGTGTCCCAGGCACAAGTGCAGGGCAGCCCAGCCCGGTGTGGGGATCCCTTGGAGGCTCTGTGGGCTGACATTTCCAGACCTGATGGAGCGGTTGTTTGAAATCATCCTCTTCCATCGCTGATGTTCTTCCGGCCTGTCTTTGGCTGAGTGACCTTAGGCAAGTTGCTTAGCCACCTGGGTCATAGGTCATAGTTTGCTCATCAGTACAGTGCTCAGAACAGTGCCTGGCACCTAGGAAGTCCTTGAAAAATGCTGGCTGCTGTAATGGCTTACAAAGGAAACTAGGAGACCAGCTCACGCCTTGATAGCAGTTAGCAGCAGCTTGGCAGAGGTATCAGAAAGTTTAATGTGGCTCTTCCTGTACCTGGGAGAGAAGCAAACGATGTCCCTTCACTTGGGACAAAACCACAAATACAAGGCATTTACAGCAACGGCTTTCAGGTTCCGTGTGGCAGACCTTGCTGATTAATCAGGACACTTCACCACCAAGCCTAGACCTGGTTTCAGTACCCATCAAGGAACACCCCAGTCCAACCGATTGGGCTAGCACCCAGGTGACTTGCTGCTAGCTACAGCTGTGCTGTCCTGGGCCAGCCCACTGCAAAGGCTGGCCTCTTTGCCACCTTGTCATTCCGCCTTGCCCAGGGAGGATCTGTTGGAGGCAGAAGGGGCTTTAGCAGAACTGAAGTATGTTTCCCCAAGGGTCACAGTGGCCCCAGTGAAATTTGAGATGATTTTGGGGGATCTCCTGTGAACCATTCAGTCAGTTTTTGAGGAAATAGTTATCTTTTCAGCTCTGTTTTATTATATCAAGAAAGAATCATTGGGTGCTAATTTTTTTTAACATCTCTGTAACACTGCCCGATTTTTTCCCCCAGCTTTGCTGAGATATATATAACTGACCTAGGACATTGTGTAAGTTTAAGGTGTACAGCGAGATGATTTGGTAAATGTTTATTGGGAAATGATCACCATAATAAAGTTAGTTACTACCTCCATCACCTCAGTTACCTTTTTTTTTTTTTTGGTGGTGAGAACTTTTAAGAGCTGTCCCATTTTCTTTGGCATAAGAAACTTTCAGCTCGTGCTGCAATGGTACCGAGACTGAATTTAGTAACTTTTGCTTTGTTTTCATTGTATTCATTTATTTTACATTTAACAGCTTTTACACGTTACACATTTATACATTAACAGTATAATTTATGTGCCATACATCTCATCCCTTATAAACATATGATTTGGTTATTTTTTTTTGTAAATTTACAGAATTGTGCAACCATCACCACAATCAGTTTTACACATTTTCCACGATGCCCCCAAAGTTTCCTTGTGCCTGTTTGCAGTCAGTCTCTGCCCCCAGCCCCATGGTCCTACCCTGTCCCCCATCTGCTGCTTGTCTTTAAAGTTTGCCCTTTCTGGACATTTCATATAAATGGAATCATGCAACATGTAATCTTTTTTGTGTGTCTGGCTTCTTTCACTTAGCATCATGTTTTTGAAGTTCATCCATGTTGTAGCGCGCGTCTGCACTTTAGAATGGGTATAGTACATTTTGTTTATCTGCTCACCAGTTAATGAACGTTTAAGTTGTTACCACTTTTTGGCTATTATGAATTGTGCTGCTATGAACACTCGTAAACGTGTGGCCCTGTTCAGTTTTCTTTGGCATATATCTAGGAGTGGAATTGCTGGGTCCTATGGTAACTTGAGGAACTGCCAGACTATTTTCCTTGGTGACTGCTCGGTTTTATCGAGCCGCATGAGGGTTCCAATTTCTCTATATCTTTGCCAATGCTCATTTATTGTCTGCCTTTTTAATTATAACCATCCTAGTAGATGTGAAGTGATGTCTCTTTGTGGTTTTGATTTGCATTTCCTTGATGCCTGATGCTGAGCATCTTCTGTGCTTATTAGCTTATTACAATAATTGCACTTCGTAGCCATTTGCAGTCTTTTGTGTGTGTCAGAGAGAGGAATGTCTGTGTTAGTGTTTTGATCAGTCTTTAACAATTGGATTCTCTTAAATTCAGTCGTAAGAATTCTTTATGTGTTCTAGATACAATGATCCAATTCTTTTATCAGCTCTGTGCTTAGCAAATATTTTCTGCTAACCTGTGGCTTGTCTTTTCATTCTCTTAAAGGTGTCTTTTGAAAGGTAAAAGTTTAAAATTTTGGTGAAGGTCACTTTGCCAGCTTATTTAATGGTTAGTGATTTTGGAGTTATAGCTAAGAGATCTTTGTCTTTCGCAAGGTTACAAAGAAGATTTTCTACTACGTTTTCTTCTAGCAGTTTTATAGTTTTAGATCATACATTTGGGTCTGTGATCCATTTTTAGTTAATTGTTTGCATGTATGCCTTCAGGTGAAGAACTAAGGTCCTTTTTTGCATGTGAATATTCCATAATTTCAACATCGTTTGTTGAAAAGACTATTCTTTTCCTATCAAATTGCCTTTGCACCTTTGTTAAAAATCTGTTGACCATAAACGTAAGGGTTTGTTTCAGCATTCCCTTGTCCTGCGGTTCTTGTCCAGTCACTCTTGGCCAGAGTAGGTCCTCGGCCGAGGGTCAAAGCATGTGTTAGGGTATCACGGCCCACCTCTGAGGAGGAAAGCCTGGGGCGCAATTGGTGCCCACATGGAGTGCCTGGCCTGTCACGGCTCTCCCCACTGCTGTTACTGCTGTTCATTGGGTGTCTCAGAGCCCTGCCCTGCCTGGGTGTTTGAAGGAGGTCACACTGGACCAGGTCACCCCAGAAACGAGTCAGGAGGAGGAACAATCAGACACGTGACCCACCAGCCCTGAGTGGGAGGGCGTGTCCCAACCCAAACCTTTCCTTGTTCGGGTATGTGTACTTCCAGAGTGTTTTCACCTCCTTTATCTTACTGGAGCTTTGCCATGTCCTTGACACCAGCCTTTTGTCCTCATTGGTGGAAGAACTAGAAATCAGAGCGAGCCCTTTGTTGCCCAGCACCTGAGCGTGGCTCACAGTAGGCGTTTTGTAAATGCTTGTGCCACAGGCCTTGCAGAAGTGAACCCCTAGTGTGCAGGCTGCTCACACCGCCGGGCCGCATCTCATCCCTCGGGGTGTCAGGCTGGGGGTCTGAGGACTGCTGGGTCTGCTGCCAGGTGCCGGGCCGAGGCGTGTGGGAGGAGGCTGCTGGTGGTGTCTTTGAGTGGATAGCTGGCTGGGGATGCTGCTGCCCTTCACGCTCCATGCTCCATGCTCGGGTTGGAGTTTACCTTTTCCAGAGTCAGGCCTTGCTGCCTCTGACTCATTTGGCACCCGAGGTCCCTGAGGCCCCTGCATCGGTCACTCTGTTCCGTGTGTGTGTCTGGGTACACTGACTTGGACAACCTTTCATGCTTTCTCTGAGGATTGCTGGAGTCAGCTGCTGCCAGCCTCACCCTTCCCAGGCTTTGTTGAACTTTCACATCAGCTGGCCATGTGTGTCATGTGTCGTAGTGAAACGTGACAGAACCTCTCTGAGCCCCTTAACACTGCAGTCTCCACAGGCCCACACATGTGCATTCTAGCTGAAGAAGGCCCGAGTATGTGCTGGTCTGGCCTGGTGGCAATAGGCCTTTAACCCTGAGCTGGAGAGCTGGCAGCTGCCCTGCATAATCAGCGTGGCTAAGGCCCGACTGCCTGAGATAGAAGGGGTGTGCACGCTGGTGTTTTCTTCCTCATGGTCTGTGTGGCCTTTACTGTGTGTACAACACAGCCTTCCACAAAAACAATCCTCCAGGATGGAGCTCAGTGTGGCGCCGTGAGGTCGCTCCCCTCCCCGCTGCGGCACACCAGGGCCCTTGATCCCGAGTCCTGAGGCCTGTTCTGGCCCAGGCTCTGTGGCCTCAAGCCGGTTGCTTGTTTCTTGGGCCCCAGTTTCCTGACTTACTGGGGTTAACCTCTGGTTCTCCTGTCCTCTTCCAGCTCTGACTCCGTGAGTCCACATGAGCTGGCAGGGTGGACCAAGCCCTGGCCTTGTCCCAGCTGAGCTTTTATTTTTCACTGGGCCCTCAAGTTTCCTGGAGAATGTCGTGCACTTCCTGGATGGCCCTGGCAGGCAGTGACCGCCGCTACCAGCCTCACTTCACAACCCCAGTGCCTCCCAGGCCAGACGTTTCCCATATACATTTCACACGTGTGGTTCTGTGTGGCTGTGCACAGCCATGCAGCCCCACATTTCTGTGCTGTCCCATAAAGTGTAGGGTGGGTGGCGTCACATACATACCCCTGCAGTGCCTGATTCTGGGCTCTGTGAATAACCAGGGAATTCCTTTCTGCCAGCTGCCCCCGCACTGCCCTGCTCCTCAGAGGTGGGGGAACCAGTCTCAGCCCCTGCATGTGCCCTGGGTGGGGGTGGCCATCCCACCAGGATGGGATCGGAGGAGGAATGAGGCCTGCCCTTCTCTGCTATTTTCAGAAAAGCTGACTGTGTGGAACAGCATGGGAGAGGGGTCCCTTACTGTCAAATGGGACATCAGTTGGTTTGCGTTTTTATAGAGCTGGGTGAGGAGGGGAGAGGCTTGAGGACTGGCTGAAATCAGAACCTCTCTCCATATCTGTAAGAGGAGGCCCGAGCTGGTCAGCAAGAACACCACGCTCAGCCCTTGCATCCTGCTCACTGTGGATTCGGGACTTCCTGTGGGTGCTTGGCAGCCTCCAGAGCGGGGCGGTCCATCATGCTGGCTCCTTCCAGCTGGCTATTTTGACAACTGCAGCTTTCTGTGATCCAGACCTCTTGGGGACCAGGCCCCAGGGTTGCCCTTAGGAGGAATCGAAGGAAGGCATTATATTCAGTTTAGTGCTTGAAAAAATGTGTGTGTTTATATACGCACATGCAGATCTTTCTCAACTTCCAATGGGACTACATTCCAAAAAACCCATCCTAAGTCAAAAATGCATTTAGTGCACGTGTCCTGCAGAATGTCACAGCGTAGCTCTGCCTACCTTAGTTGCCCAGAACACTCGCATTAGCCTGAGTTGGGCAAAATCATCTAACACAAAACCTATTTTATAATAAAGTGTTGAACATCTCATGTAATGTGTTGAATATTGTACCAAAAGCGAAAAACGGAAGGGCTGTCAGTGTTTTGGCTGTTCGCCCTCGTGATGGCGCAGCTGGTGGCGCTGCTGGGGGTCAGAGCGTGGGTACTGCATACGGCTAGCCGGGGAAATCCGAAGAACAGTTTTTACTGAACTCGTATTGCCTTTGCATCTTTGTAAAGTTGAAAAGTCTTAAGTCGAGCCATTGTAAGTTGGCGACCATCTGGGTATAGACTTAAATTGAAGTGTAAGAACATTTAGAAAATATGCAGATCATAAGCATCCAGGTTGATGATCACAAAGAGAACATGTTGAAATAGAACAGGAGCAGCCGCCAAGGCCTCCTGGTGCCCCCTCCTCCCTGGACACCCCTCCCTGAGGCCACCAGAGGTGAGTTTTTGCCTGTTTCTGAACTTGATGTGAATGGAACTGGACCCTCTTGGCTCTGCATTCAGGTGGCGAGAGGCCCTGACACTGTTCAGGGGGCTGCAGTCCATCCCAGTTCACCCTCCCTGTAACTCTTGTGAAACCGAAACTTATATCCGCCAACACCTGCGCCCCATTCTGCCCCCAGCCGCCGGCGACCACCAGTCTGCTCTGTGTGTGTGTGATTTGACAAAGTGCCGTGGCCGTTGGGTCCATTTTTGTATCTGGCAGTGGGTGTGAGGGCCCTAAGGTGCGCACGCTCAGATCAGCCTCAGCAAGTTTTGTGAACAGAGTGGATGAACTGTCGCTCACACCAGCAGAGCGTGAGAGTTCGGATCACTCTGCGTTCTTACCGGCACTGGGCCATGCAGGTGTGTATGTTTTATTTTGTTTTTAATTTTAGTCGAGCATATCTCATTGTAGTTTTAATCTGCTTTTCCCTGATGACTAATGAGGTTGTGTTATGGAACCCAACAAACCTGGGTCTGCTTCCCTGATGCGCAGCAAAGCCAAACACTGACACCGGAACCAGTGAGAGAACATGGACGTTTATTGCAGGGCATCAAGCAAGGAGGACAGGTGGCTAACGCTGAAGGTCCTGAACTGGCGAGCTCACAAGCGAGCGTTTTGAAGCAAAGTTGTGGGAAAGGGTGGAGGACGCGTGACTGGCTTGTGCCCATTCTTCTGATCGGTCAGTGGTGAGGTGACGGGATTGTTTCAGGGATCTTAGCTACCAGTTTTCTGGCTCTGTCCAGTCTGGGGTCTCTGGACTTGTGGTCAGGAAGTGGTCTATGTGGTGGGGGTCTAAATTTCTGCAAAAATCTCGAGGATACGTGAGTCAAAAGTTTATCTGTGGCCTTGAGGGGGAACTGAGAGCCTCTGTGTAGTTTGCTTTACCTGGTTTGTGTGCTCCCATTTTCTTTAATCTCTAATTAGTCCAATTCCCACACTCTGGTCATGATCGAGGGGCACAGGCTTCTCTGTTAATGAGTCTGAGGTGCTCAGAAGGGGGTTTACCTGCGCCCTTACATTTGGGCCCCTTTTTGTATGTAAATTGCCATTAATTTCTCTTCCTCTTTCTGTGAGGTGTCTGTGGAAGTCTTTTGTATATTTTTATATTGGATTGTCTCTTCTCACTGATTTGTAAGGGTTCTTGCCTAAGTGCTTTTTTATTGCATTTTGAATTCTTTGGAAATTGCCCTTTGCTGTGGTATTTGTGCAAACCAGCTTAGGCAAGAAATGGAATATGCTGGAAGGCTGTGGGGGGGTTCTGGGACCCAGCAAGCCAAAGACACCAGAACACAAGCCCCTGTTCCCCTCTAGCCTCAGTGTCATGCTGCTGTGACATGCATAAAGCCAACTGCTGCCCATTCAGGACTCAGTCCTGTGGGTCCAGGAACTGGTCTACTTCTGCAGAAAATCTGCACAGTCAGGTGTCCACCTCAGCCAGCCAGCTGTGTTCAGGGCATGGGAGCCACGCGCTCTGGCGGCAGCTGGGGCCCCCCGCTGTGGGTAGTGGAAGCTGGGGCGGACCTCCCCACCCTTACAACAACTTACAGGGACTCAGTGAACCAGAATCTTCGCTTAGTCAGAGCTCTTCCTAGCTCACTGTTCTTCCCTGCACTGTGCTGGGGCTGCCAGCCTTTTAGTCAATGCAGTCCTGCCGTGGAAAGCTTTCACTCCTGACAGAGGCCGGGGCACAAACGTGTTCAGGTGCCTTGTCACCTGTGTGAAGCTCCTTTGCCTAATTGGCTCCTCAACCCTGGTGTACCCCTAGCTGCCCTCCGTCTGTAGCCAGAGAGTTTCACTGAGGCCTGCATGTTACAGGTGAGGACACCGAGGCCAGAGAGCTCAGGCTGTGTGGAGTCATGTGGCTGAGGGTGGCGAGCAGAAGTGCTGTCTGTGCGCATATGTGACCTGGGCCCTGGCAGGAGTCAGGGAGCAGGGCAGTAAGTCGGCCTCTTGTCCTGGATGCTTGGGAACAGGCTGTGGGGCTGCTGGCCTCCCACCTGGGGGTTGTCTCACAGCCCAGAGACACTTTCCCAAGATATGCACTCTGGGGACTGGGGCACCCCTGGAGCCTAACGGCAGATTTGGGAAGCTGGTATGTGGGAACACCTGTCCTGTTAACAGAATGAGAATTTTTGGCCGGTGGAATCAGTGAACTGTCCCCAGCCATTGTGTCCGCCCTCCTGCCCTTCCTGTCCCCCTGTCCCGGAGTGGGATGCTGGGCAGATGAGCGAGGTGCACACCCAGGGCGCCAGGTTCCAGGGCCAGTTGTATTTCTGGGACACTCAGGATATCATGGTTTACCTGGCAGGGGTTTGCAACTTATGATAGAAATGTATGTTTAGTCCTCCATTTCTGGTACAGAGCTTCCCCAAGCCTTGGGATTTCCTCAGTGACAAGGATAAGAGTGAAATGGGTGTGTGTCGATAGCCACTACAGACCCCTTTCAACCGCACCTGAGGACAGGGCTGGGGACGGAGATGAGCTCTGCGGCAAGGGACTTAATCAGTCATGCCAGCGTAAGGAAGCCTCGGTAAGAACCCAGAAGGGCCTGGCACAGAGAGGCCGGGGTCAGTGAGCACACCGTTGCCGGGAGGGTGGCGCGCAGAGCGCCTTCTCACATGCCGTGCCGGCTGTATCTCTCCCACCTGCTGGTCCTGAGTGTCCTCTGTAATAAACTGGAAATCTAGTAAGTGAACTGCTTTCTGTGAGCCACTCGAGCAAACTAATTGAACCTAAGGTGCAGGTCCTGGGAGCCTCCAGTGTGTCAGAAGCACAGAGGTCGATCCAGACGGGATTGGGTGTCTGAAGGTGGAGGCAGTTGTGGGGGATGGAGCCCTGCCCTTCGGGACGGGACGTTGTCTCCAGGTAGGGCACGTCAGGGTTGAGCTGAATTTGCAGGCCACCTAGTCAGTGTCTGCTGAGAACTGGGGACCTGCTTGGTGGTGCTGGATGCACATGTTGTCCAGGCGCAGTTGCGGACGCAGGCTCTGGGGTCAGCGTGTGGGAACTCTGGGAGTCTTCCTGTTTGAGTGGCTTTGTCTTTATTTTGGTGGCTGTTCACCTGTTGATTATCCGGCCACTGGGGCAGAGTCTGAACCCTCAGGCGGAGAGAGCAAGCCATCTGAGCCCCTCTGGAGCCTTGGGTCCCCGGGCATGTCAGTGCTGCCTAGCTGGGGCTTCTAGGCCAAAATCTGGGCCTCTGGCAGGCCTTCTGAGTGCGGCCACGGGAAGATTTTTGAGCCAGTCCGGGGGAAGGCCTTCACCTGGGGCTCATTGTGTGTGAGCAGCTGCCCTTTGTTTTCTGTGGAGACCACTGCCTGCTGTCCCCTGCTTGCCCCCCCCCGTCTGTTCCCCTGTGGCGGGGTGGGGGAGGCACCCAGGGTGGGGTGGAGGCCACAGTGTGCGCCGTGTCGGCAGGTTTGAGCCTGTCTCCACCATCGTCAGCTGGGTGACCCTTGAGCTTGTCGTCCTGGAAAGTAGGGCCGATCTGCCCTGCCCTGGGGCGCTGGCTGGGGGTGCAGGGGGGAGCGGGGTGGGCACGGCGGGGCGTTCATTCTCTTTTGTTTTCCCCTCACCTTGTCTTCCTCTTTTCCAGCCCTCTTTATAGCTCTGCCTTCCCTCTTGTTCCTAAAGCGTGCGCACTACAGACGTGCACACATACACATGCCACACACACAGACATATGCACATACATGTACACACACTGTCTAGTCCCCTGAAGTGCACACATCCCTCTTTTAAAGTTCCTTTCTTAAAAATGTGAGCATTTAAAAATGCACAGGAAAGTACAGAGTACTGAGCGGGCGCCCTTTGTCAGAGTCCACGTGAACCTTTTTCACAGTACCCATCGGCACCTCCCCTGCACTCTCTCCCGGCTGTGGACCCCAGCGCTTCCCTCGCACTCGCACACGTTCTTCTCCACGAGTGGACATTCCTCGTCCGAGCCCGAGGAGCCTTTGTGGTGTCTCACACTCCTCTGTGCTTGGTTGTGTTGGCTGTGTGTGTGCTCCATCTGCTGGCCCCTTACTGGGGTTCCATCTCATGCCTGCCCCCCCCATCTGTGTTGTCCATGTCCTTTTTGGGGAACATGTGAGGTGATTCCAGCTTTCTGGAAGTCTTGGAAATCTTTTAGTTATCACCCTATTGCATGTCTCTGCAACAAAAATGTGTACATAAGTTGAAATTAGAATTTAAGAAAATCTCACATGACCATAAAGCTCTAAGTGAGAATTTTTCTTCTGGTTTGAGTGGCCATAACGAATACCTCACTGATGAAAACAACACAAATATTACAGTTTTTATGAATATTAAACATAAATACAAAGAAAATATGTTTCTTAAGTGGAAGGGCTACTTTTTTCCACAGTTAATTCACGTAGTCAGTCACAGTTGAATATAACCTCTTATAGAATGAGACAAGTTCAGTATCAATTCTAGTTGTTTTTTCATTTTTGAATTGAGAAGGCTTGTTCATATAAGTAAGTATGTGGGAATTAACAGGATTTAGATATAGCAGTGGTATCTAATTCCAAGTTATTTGCCAAAAAAACAAACAAAATCACATAAAGATCTAATATGAAAAAGTGTTGATTTACCAGCTGACAGCTCACATCCCTCCCGTCCCTAATAACAGCTTTGTTGAGATATCATTTACATACCATAAAGGTCACCCTAATGTGTACAGTTCAGTGGATTTTCCAAAACATGGTTCCAGTTTTGTGATATTATAGTCCCTGTTATAACACACATCCTTGTTCCTTGTCTCTAATCTTTTAAAAGTAATTTTTCTTGTTTTAATAGTAATAATGTTAATTGGAGAAAACATAAAATACAATTAAAGCCAAAAAAAGCAATCATCCGTTTACCTCTTAATCCAGAGGTTTAGTTTGTATCATTTGTACCTCTGAGATTATGAAACCTTAAAACTGCATGAAGACATGGGGCCTCCTGTGTGTAATGCATCAGGTCGTGGAAAGTGCATGGAGAGAAAGGCAGAGGAGGGGCATGGGGAGGTTGGGCAGCAGGCAGGGTGGACACTTCATGGGTGTAATGTGGTTGTGCCTTCATTGAAGGTCCCCAGGAGGAGGTGGGAGCAGGAGGTCCTGGGCCAGGGGCCCCTCTCCTTCCCCGGGAAGGCCCTGCAGGGACAGCCAGCTCCCGTGTCTGGTTCTCTCTTCTCCTGAGTCTTCCCTCCAGACCAGGGCCACGTGGCCTTCAGATCCCACCTCAGGGTCCGCAGGAGCAGGGCCGGGACAAGGGTGCTCAGCACGTTGGGATTCACTGGCCCGTCAGAGCCATCACCCAGCTCCCCTGCCCCTGCACGGACTCGTCACGTGGTGCCTCGCATGTGTGGCTTTCCCAGTGGCTGTGCCCTGTTGTGTGGCCTGATCACAGTCTTGGCAGACCCCGTGGCTCTGAGCTGGGTTCCCCCAAAGCCCCTGGTTGAGGCCCTTTTTGTCTGCCCGGTGATTTGGGCTTGAGGTCGGGTGGGCCGAAGGCCAAGGTCCGGACACCACCTGTGCCCCAGCCTGTGTGCTTTGTTCCCCGCTCCGCGAGGCTGCTGTGGGAAAGAGCAGGTTTCAAGTCTTCATGTGCTCTCAGTGGGGGAGGACCGGGTGCAGACCCCAGGCCTTGTGCTTCTGCACATCTCATTCCTTCTGTTGACTTGGGAGCAGCACCACCTTGGCCCATGTTCAGTGAGACACCCTGACGTGCAGCAGGCTGGCTGGGCTTTGTTCCTGCCGCATCCAGTCCCAGCGGGCTTGGCAGGTTTTAGGTGCGTCCTTCCCGACCACTCTGTACTCACAACTTGTGTTATGCACGTCAGAGTGTGTGTGGTTACCTCTCAAATGGGATCTTGGAATGTCGTCAACTCAGCTTTTTACTAACAAATACTCCATGTGTGACTGACTGTCTTTCCATGTTGGTGTCCGGGTGTGACTGACTCAGGAAGCGACACGATGTTGCATAAAATCGGGGGTGTTAAATTTATCTAACTAGTCACTGTATTCTTCTCCTCTCACTGCAGTCGGCTCTGTCTCGTTCCTGGTCCACACGTAGGTTGGGGCTCTGCCCTTGCGCAGGTCCTGGCGGGGGAGAGCCACCAGGCTGGATTCTGGGTCTGGGCCTCGTGGCCCAGGCGGCTGTGGCTGTGTCCGACGTGACTGGGCTGCGGTTCTCCAGAGGGGCACACAAACCCGGGCAGGGCGTGCACTGTGGTTCAAAGGGCCCTCAGTTCCCTGGGGAGGCCCCACCTAGGCTCAGGCACCCAGATGTGCCTGCCCTGCTTGAGAGATGTATTGTCTGGGTGTCCACAGAATTCACAGGGCCCGGTGGCCACCTGGTCCTTTCTCTGGGTCTTTTGTGCCAGAGAGAAATGAGGACAGTTAAGGGAGCATCAGACCAGCAGGCTTGGGAGAGGCGAAACATCGGGCGCTTCCCCAGCAAGGCTGTGAACTGCATTCTTTGAAACTGACCTTTTATCCATTTGTTTTTATAAGAAATGTGATGTGCCAGGGTCATAATGAAGAATCAGTTACAGCCTCGTCTTCGAGGGGGTGTCAGATACAAATGAAATAATAACTCAGATCCGTACAGCTTTACACTGTGGTCAGTGCTGAGGTGAGGGAGCCTCAGGGCTCGGGTGTGGGTCAGGGAGGGCGCCCTAGTGTCCCGTGGTCACAACAAGGCACCACAGGTCAGGGGGCTTAAGGCAGCGACTTATTCTCACAGTTCTGGAGGCTAAAAATCCACAATCAAGATGTTGCTTCCCTCTGGAGTCCCTGGGGTGGGTCCCTCCTGCCTGCCCAGCTTCCGGAGGCTCCAGGCCTTCCTCGCCTTGTAGCCTGGGCTCTCCAGTCTCTGCCTCCATTGTCACGCTGCCTTCTTCCTTCTGTGTCTCTGGGTCCAAATCTCCCTCTCCTTTCTCTCCTGAAGATGCTGGCACTAGACTTAGGGCCCCCCAATCCAGGCTGACCTACTCTTAACTTGATTACATCCACAGAGACCCTATTTCCAAGGTCACACACACAGGTGGCAGGGGTGGGACTTGGACATATCCTTGTGGGGGACACAACTCAATCCGCGATGAAAGGAAACGGTATTGGGGCAGAAGACTGGCTGCGTCCCTGAACAGGCGGGATAGGGGCAGGAGAGGGGAGGGTGCTGGAGTGGGTTGGGGGGTGGGGGGGCAGCAGATGGAAGGGAAGGGCCTGTGGCTGTTGGCTTCCCTCCACTGAAGCCTTCTTTGGGGATGGGCCTCTCTGCCGTCAGATGCTCCCAATGGCTGTGTTGAGCCTTATAATCTGCAACTGTGTTTCTTTTTTAACCAGGAAACTACTTTGCCTCTCACTTTTTCATGGGAGGTGAGAAATTTGACACGCCCCACCCCGAAGGTTACCTCTTCGGAGAGAATATGGATCTGAACTTCCTGGGCAATCGGCCCGTCCAGGTGGGTCCAGGTGGGGCTGGGCATGTGGGTGGTGGGGCAAGGCCTCTGGCTGCCAGGACAGGTGGGTACTTAGTCACCCCAGACGGGGCAGAGCTGGCTGGACCTGTGCACACGATGTGCACATACGGCATTCTGGCACTGCCCCCGTGAGAGGCCAGATGGCTGAGGGTGGGTCACTGGGAACAGCGTAGCTGCTGCTGCCCCTGGTATGTCCAGGCTGGACCTGGTCCCAGGCCCCTTGGATGACTTCCTTTAAAAAGGAAAAAGCATCCATGTTCCATAGAAGAGTGGTTAAAGGTGACATGCAGTGGCTGGTGAACATTCTTACAAGTTTGTCTTCACTTGTCACCGGAGCACGTTCACATGCTGCCGTCCACTTGCTGAACCCAGGTTTGGCATGTGTGTGCCTGACTCTCCCCTGGTGGGGGGTGCAGAGAACATGGCCCACCCCGTTCTCCATGGTGTGCAGACGGTGAAGAAGAGGTGAATCAGAGAGGGACAGGTGAGGCCACAGGAGGGGACACTGAGCTGGGGACAGGTTTGGTGCTTTGAAAGATGGTCCCTGTGTGGGCAAGGGGCTAAGCAGGGGCCCTGAGTTTCCAGACACTGGATTCCATCCCCTAAGGCTGCTGAGACCTGGGACATCCCTGGGCCTGGGGCCTCCAGGCTGTTTGAACCACGGAGCAGCTGGTTGACATGGAATCTTGATCCTTTAATGCACGGGAGGCAAGGGTCTGGCCCAAGTGCTGCCTCCCCAACTGGGGCGCATGGGGCCTCCATGCTGGCTGGGCCTCCCTAACCCGCAAATCCGTGGAAATAACAGGAACCTCACCTCCAGCGCAGGCCTGGCTCACACAGGCCTCTCATAAACCTGTCAGTTTTTTCTAACTTTGACTTTGAGACCGATGGGGATTCCCCTGCAGTTGTAAGACACAGTGCAGGGACCCCATGTGCCCGTCACTCAGCCCCGCTGTCACACGGGAAGCTGACTGCGCTGTGCCGCAGTTTCCGATGCCCCAGCATCCCGGTACTTATCCACGTGCCTGTCCCTTCCGGGATCTTGATGGACCAGCGCCCTGTGAGGGAGGCTTGCTTTGTTCCGGATCCCACCTCCGAGAGCCTGGCCTGAGGCCCCAGCCCTAACCGCTCCCCTGGGGCCGATAACATTTGCCTGAGGTCCTTCCTGGAATTGGGGGGCTGTGGCTGAGCACCTTCAGGGTGACCGTGGTCCCCACTGTCCCATGTGCTGGCCATGTCGCCTGTGGTCCCATAAGTGTGAATGGAAACTGTGTTGCCCAGCAGTCTTTATGGGGCCCAGGAACACCTGCCAGGGCTGTGCTCTCATTATCCCTACTTTCTGCCCCTGCCATGCCCTGGGGTCACCTGGCCCTGCTCTGGGTTTTTCCTCCTAGTTTCCTTACATCACCCCTGCCCCCCATGAGCCTGTGAAGACACTGAGGAGCCTGGTGAACATCCGAAAAGACTCCCTACGGCTTGTGAGGTAACCTGTGTGTGGCCGCCCTGCGGAGGCGCTGTGGCCGCACGTAGTTTCCCAGTGCTTGGGCGAGGACAGTGTCGGCAGCCCTGGTCGCCCCTGGGGTGAAGGTAGCGGAGGGAGAGGCCAGCAGGGGGGTGCTTCTGTCTGAAATGGGGCCACTCAGCCAGCACCTGCCCCCCCCACAGACGTTGGTCTGTGTCTGCAGATGGTCTTAGTTGTCACTTCTGGGGAACTGGGTGCTGCCTGCATCTGCTGGGCAGAGACAGGGCTGCTGCTCAACGCCGTACAGCACGTAGGATGGCCTCACAGCCAAGAGTGGTCAAGCCCCCA
The DNA here is from genome assembly GCA_032199065.1 of Smutsia gigantea. NCBI lineage: Eukaryota > Metazoa > Chordata > Mammalia > Pholidota > Manidae > Smutsia > Smutsia gigantea. The sequence continues at coordinate 1,344 of JAVSCE010019976.1, read as the reverse complement.
ACATCAGTGGGCTCAGGAACTGCTTTAAACCCAGGGGGCTTTAGGCATCTTGGCTGCCTGCCTTTCCTTAGTCTGGAGGCAAGGGAAAAGCCCTGTGGTGTGGGCTCTTCTGTCCAAGCGGGGTGGCCCCCCATTTCTGTGAGGGCGGGACATGCCCAGGAGCTGGCTCTAGGGGCTCCTGGGGGACAGTAGGGGTGGGACTGCTCTCGCAGGCGTGGCTCCTGACCCGCCTGTCCCTCCACCTCCCCGACAGGTACAAAGACGGTGCCGACAGCCCCTGCGAGGACAGTGAGAAGCCCCACGTCCTCTACAGCCTGGAGTTCACCTTCGATGCCGACGCCCGGGTGGCCATCACCATCTACTGCCAGGCGGCAGAGGAGTTCCTCAACGGGACAGCTGCGTGAGTCCCCGTGGCCCAGGGTGGTGGGGGTCCCCCGCAGCTCTGCTTCCATCTGTGTCATGTAGCTGAGCTTCCGGAGGTTTTATGTGAATAAGGGTCCTGCTGGCCCCTAAAGTTTGAAATCTGCAGCTTCAGCACGACCGCAGCGGGGCTGCCTCCAGCTGCAGGGCCAGGCCCCGACGGGACAGGCAGAAGCACGCCTGCTTTCCACTGCTGTCCTGCTGCTGGGGAAACCCACTCAGAAGCCCGGTGGGGTCTGGGCTTGGAGCTGAGGTGGAGAGCCCGGGCTCTGAGTACTGCCCCTGCCCTGCACCTGCCAGGCAGCTCACAGGTTGTGACTGCTTGTGCCTCCATTTCCTCAGTGGGGAATGGGGTGGCTGGCGCTTCTCCCTTGCAGTTGGTGTGAACGCCTCGTAGCTCGCCACATGGAAGATGTGCTCAGTGTGAGTTCACTGCTGTTGGAGAAAACATGGGGGTGGGGCTTTGGAGGGAGCATGCCCCACCGTGAGGCCAGCCAGTGTCCTTCTCCCTGCAGCTTCGGCCTGGGCTGTGAGGCCGGTGGCCACCCTCCCTGGCAGCACTTGAGAGGAACAAGGTTCTGTTTATAGCATTTCTTTGAGGCTCCCTGTTGACCCAAACACTTGGGGACCTTTTTTTCAGTGACACAGCAATTCATGAATGTGCTTCTACATAACCAGGAATGGGCCTTAGCGCCCCCCAAGGTGAGCACAGTGCCGGCTGGTGCCTTCTCTCCAGCCATAGGGGGGCCGACACGCCCCTGTGGCTGTGCTCACTGGTCTGGGTGTGCGGGCCCCTCCAGGGGCGCTCTTCCCGCTTGACCGGGCTGGTCTGACCTTTGTCCTCGGCCGTGTCCACTTGCTCTGAGGACATGTGTGGCAGTGTTGCAGCATCTTGACAGCCAGGCAAAGCTTCCATGTCTGTGT